>APFE031608470.1:6654-69457 GCA_000404065.3 Pinus taeda
GAAAAATATATGAAATAATTGATATGATTTGGTTAAAAATGAGGGCCCCGTATAAATATTAGGCAGGATGACCTTTCATGAATAGTGATGTCATAGCTAATAGACATGTCCTTTCATAATTATTAGTTACACTTATTATTATTTATTGATATATTTATGTTCACAACAAATTCACTACCAAACCCCCAAATGGTATGGTCTCCCTTTGAAAGATGACCTTTGTTAATCCTATTGGCTGAGCTGGAATTATCCTTCATACCAACTGTCAAATATAGGCTCTACTAAACTCTGCCTCTACGCACAAATTGTTGTGCATTCTTGGCTACTCTGTGACACCATACGAACTATTGGTGTTCCTTGGAAGCTCGACCCTTTACAACAATTGTTGCTTGTGACACACCCTGCAATAACCCCTTCGCTTGTATCCCAATATGTTCACAACTAACACATCTATATGTTGCATCTTCTCTTTGATAGAAACTCTAGCTGGTATTGACCTTTCTTTACATGGTTAGCTACTCTGTAATTAGGCTCAATCCTTTTCCTTGCAACACCAGCTGTCAACTTTACTTTGTATCCCTGTTGCACCTGATTTTGGTTGTTTGTACCCACAATTGTCTCTCTACTAATGGTGGCTATGATACCTACACAACTATGGGATTTTTCTACCTGGAGGTAGCATTATTATTGCTTGTTTGCCACTTTTCTCGACTTGATAGTTTTCAGCTTTAACTCGACTTAACTATCGACCTACCAACTTTTTAGACTATTGGTGACTAGACGATTGGTGCATATTGTAATCCTGTTAGCCACACACACACACACATATATGTTTTTATTATTATTATTATTTAACTTTTCACCTTCTATTGTTGATCTTATTCATCATTTTGTACACACAACATACAAAATCGATTTGTATGTAACCCACACCTACAAAAATTTGTCTTTACCTTGTACAATCGCTAGTTGTTCTGGGTCCCCTATGATTTTTATACGAATCTATCTTGTGTGAAATGCATTGAAGAATGGTTTTAGAGGTTAAGCTCTGATAACATGTCAATTTCTAAACCCAGTAACTTAAAAATTTATTTTCTAGTCGATTTATCACAGATCTACTAAATAAAAGTTGCTAGGTAAACTTGACTCAGGATAGAGTCAAAAGTTGACGAGGTTAAATAGTGATGGTTTTGGGGCACATGGTATTGTGCACCCATGGTATTCTGCCCGTGGTATTATATGTAATGGAGCCTATAAAAGGCTGGAAGGACTTCATTGTAATGCATGGCCTGGAGGTGAGCGGTGAAGGCTCACTTGGCCGGATTGGCCAGGGTTTTGGCCAAGGATAATGAAATTTCATTATGATTGGGTTTTTCCCCGGATTTGGGGTTTTCCCGGATAAACATGTGTATTTATGTTTTTATGGTTATTGCTGGTTAATTTTATATTTATTCCTCTCGGTAATTAATTTATGTTCTTGGGTAAATTTCTTAACAATTGGTATCAGAGCCATGGTTGAGGGTTTGGGCTTCGAATGTACGCCTTTAGTGAAGGATTTATTTTAGCCCAATGGAAATGGTGTTGCAGAGAGCAAGTCCTGTAACAGAGCCATGGCTGACTTCATTCAAGGAGTAGAGCAACTTCGTTTCTGATTTGAAGGAATCAGAGAGGAAAGCATTGCTGGAGTTGAAATGTGAGATCAAGGAAGCCAAGGATAATGAAATTTCATTATGATTGTGTTTTTCCCCGGATTTGGGGTTTTCCCGGATAAATATGTGTATTTATGTGTTTATGGTTATTGTTAGTTAATTTTTATATTTATTCCTCTCAGTAATTCTCCGTAATTAATTTGTGTTCTTGGGTAAATTTCTTAACAGAGGTGAGCTTCATGGTTGACAAATGGGTAACGATCTATAATACTTGGTCAGCTTGGAGAATGTGCTTAACTCCACTAGCATTTTCCCAATGAGGATGGTGCATTGTAGATATGTGTTTCTACTCCTATTCTTTCAATATTTGTTTGTGTGTTTCCCATCCTAGCTGCTTCCTAATTGTATGTCCAGGGTCCTTTGTTGTGTACTCCTAAAAGAACTTCTTCCAAATTTTCGAGCTGCTTATCCGGTATTTTGTTGAACTCCTTTTTTTTGCAAGCTTGTTCAAGACTGAAAATGTCTAGGTCTTCTAGATCAAAGCTCTCTGGTTCTTCTTTCATGTGACTTTGTTGACTACTCTTAGGCATTGTGTAAGTTGTTTTGATTGGATCAGACAAAAAGCTGTCAATATCCATTCCTTTCACTAACCATAGGGTCGTATCTTCCTCTTCAGAGGGGGTGGGTTGAGAAGATTCTTGGTTTTGTTCTATTTTTTCCTATAAAGCCAAACTGGATTCATTGGGTTAAAATGAGGTGGATGGCATGGTGGAAGGCATGGTGGATGGCTCAACCATTTTGGACATATTGGATTCTGGGATGTCTTGGTGTGATAGCAGATCAAAGCTATTACTGGTGGAGGGTACGAAGAAGGTGGACAGGGGGGTTTTGGGACCATGATATGGTTTTTTGGTGTGCTTATTTTGATTTGTGACTTTGGTGAACCCTTGAGAGTCAGATTTTTCTAAGTGGTCAGTGGTTTTGGGGGTTGCATTTAAGAGAGAGTCACAGAAGAGATGGCCATGAGCATGGCATTTTCTACATCTAAAGGGAACATGTTCATAATTTATGGGTTGTATCCATTCAAATTCATTATGAAGAAGGCTTACCAAGTCCGTGAGGAATTTTCCGAGTTGCATGTATATGCATATGTGAGCATATGAGGTGTACCTACGGAGCTTTGTTTCCTCTGTGATTTTTATGAATTCTCCTAGTCCATTTCCTATGGCTTTGAGTGATTCTTCATCCCAATATTCTAGAGGTAAGGAGTACATTCGTATCCATACTGGTGCCCAACCGAAGTCTTCCTTGTCTGGGTTAAATCTTTCTATCCAATCTCTAAGATACAGACCCACATCATTGAAGAAATAGGGGCCTCCATTGAGGATTCGATTCCTATCTTCAATGCATTTTAAGATAGTTGTAAAATATCCTTTTGGACCTAGCTGTAGGGTAACATGTACTTTTGGCTTCCATTTTGAGGCAATCCATCTTTGCATGGATTTATCAGTTGGCCAGTAACCAACGAATTTGCCAATAAGTGCATGATCCTTCACAAATTGTATTTGGGCATTGATTCTATGGCTTGGTAGATCGACCTTGGGCTGGTCCACTACGATAGGCTTGCATGTGGATAACGTTGCCTTCTTTGGTTCTTCGGGTTCTATGGAGGTATTCTCCTCCCCTTTGTTCATATCTTCCACTTCCTGCTGTTGAGCAGGTTGCTTTTGCAGAGTTTCCATGTTCCCAGATAAGGACTTAATAGTTTCACCATTATTCCTGTTTGGGCTGTGACCATTGCTGTTGCCTGTGGGGGAAGGCTCTATGGCCTCCCCCATCTAAATGTTCATTATTTGGACTCTGTCAACATGACTAAGCCCATGCTTGAAATATTATGGCTCTACTCTGAAGGTCTGTCGCACCTGTTCTTCTGTCGTGGAAGGGTTTGTCAGAAACCCTCGAATGCCATGGTTTCTCTTCTGCCCTTATTATCCAACAACTTGACAATTTAGGTGACACCCTCCTATTTCATACACTTATTTATTGGATTAGAGGATGATTAGTGTTATGGAGCTTATTACAATCTTTAGGGTTATATCATTTGATCACATCCATATGAAATTAAATTAAAAGGTTAAAAAATTATCGAAAATGGGAGGGGACACCTAACACCTCCTTTTGCAACACAACATGACCACCTATATATGTTGCAACAACCTTTCCAACTTATTTAATGGGTTTCACATCTATTTCAGATTTCTTCTTTGTCTTTCAAAGTGGGTGCTAAGGAGAGGGTATGAACTTTGATCAACGAATGTTCAATTAGTACCACTACCACGTTTCCTTCGATGTGCAACTTTTCAAGTGTCTTATGTTTTATTCACAACTTCTCATGGTTCTTAAGTTACCTGTCTAAAAATGTATTTGAGACTACAACCCTCCCACTAGTCTCTCACTAATCACTAAATTCCCATATTTCCAGCTAGAGGTCTTGTTCATGGAAATTAAACATGAGAAATATGAGTTTAGGGACTAAGCCATTGGTTTCTTGTCCTAACCATATAATAGACACTAACTCCCATATGTGGTGATAAACGCTTCCTATGGTGCCCATATCTCGACTTAAAACCAAAGATCCATTAAAGAAGATCTATGTGGTTTTTAAGTCTAGCTCATACCCTTGAGACTAAAAAGCTTCTTGTAAGGCCTAATTCCCTTGTTTACCTCCCTTATCCATGGTACATTCCTTGAATCCTACACACGGTGTGAAAAAAATCCTAATGGAATCAATATTCTATATATCCCTAAGATTATTTAGAGAGGATCTATGTGGTTTTCCAATGCCAAATTCATGGCCCTTGAGCATGAAAAGCTTTATTTTAGAAGGAATTTGTTCATCTCATTTCAATGTACCCTATGAACATAACAAAATTAGATTCTTATAGAAAAAAAATTAATGCTATGGAGATTTTGATATTTCTCAAACATTAGATGTTTCACATATTAAAATATCACATCATATAAGTGAAATAGATTTAGTATACATTAGATGGTGTAAATTACACCTTGGCATTAATATTAATACAAAAATGATATTTTTTTTATTGGAATTTTTTTTATGGAAGAGGTTTGATGATACCTTCCCTTGGCCATCTAAGACACGATGGATAGGAAGAGGTTGCTTTATGTATTACATTTCTTGGTATGTATGATATATGTGTATATAATATTTTCAATGTGTATTATTTTTATTGTGACCACTTAATCACTCTATTCTAACTGTTGATGCTTTGGGTATAACTTCTAAGCATAATTGTTTGATAACATTTCATAATTTTACTTAAATAAATATCTTATTTAATGATAGGGATATAATATTTAGTAATTTGAATAGCTACACATGTATATTAAATTCTAAGCATAATTGTTTCATGATAATTCATAATTTTACTCATAAATATCATATTTGATAGTAGGGGTATAATATTTGGTAATTTCAATAGCTACACCTCTATCTTATTGGACCCTTATTTCCCACCAAAAAAATTCCGCTCCACGTTACATTTTTTTGGCGCTAATGAAATCTTGTTTACTTATCAGAAGCCATCACCTAATTTTTTATATACACAAAAATATGTAAGTGAGATAAAATTTGACGAGTTTTCTAGAGAATATAGAGAATATCATGATGGGTTTCAATTTTGGTAATGGACTGTTGCCATTCTGGCACATGTTTGGCAGTTTGGTACTATGGCATAGGTGTTTTCCTTGATGGCAACTCTCTTTGGTGATAGATCACAGTTCAGGCACTCAGAAAGAAGAAAAAGCCACATACGTAGGTTGACTTTGACGAAGTCGCATATATGCATGAGTTAGACGTTCCCAAGGCATGTATGCGTATACACGCACTTTCCTGCAAGGGAAAGCGCGTACATGTGGGAAAACTTGTTTCTGGTCCGTGGTATTTAGTCCTTGGTATTTGAACCTATGGTTTTGGGCCATGGTATCTCGTCATAAGTCTTGATCCCAAGTATTGGGTCCATGGTATTGAATTTTTATGGTTTTGGACCGTGGTATTGTGAAAGGCCTAAGACTATAAAAGAGGAAGGAGATCATTTAGCAACTGATCAGCTGAATTATTGAATATCTGAAAAAGTGCTAGATCTAGAATACATTGATTGGGTTATGGTGCAGATCTGGACGAAGGAACCTGAGTGTAAGGAGAAGGATAAGTTCTTTTGATGGCTTGAATGATAGTATCTTTGTATGATTTTGATCTATTCTATGTGGTGCTTTCTTGATCTATAAATCTGATAAACTGGGTAAAATAATATCTGAGTATTTGAAGGTGTAAATTACCTTTATAGATCTGTATGGAGGTTTAGTGAAGCGCAGGTGCATATACACGCAGGTTATGTAAGCCAGAAGTGCATATACGCAGGTTCAGTGAAGCACACGTGCGTATACACGCATTTTCTGGAAGGCAGAACTGCGTATACGTAGGTTGATCATAATATAGAAGCGTATACATGCAAGTTTCTGAATATTGAAGTAGGTAGATATCATAATTTATGTTCTGGCTACTTCTGTTGATAATTGCAGTAATATGGGTTTAGAATTTGAGGTGTGATTACAGTTACTCTGATCTGGGTACAATTGAAAAAGAAGTGTTTATTTTGATTTAGTCTTGACTGGTGAAATAGTGATTGGTTGATGCAGAAATTCTTGATGTTTGATTGATGTTCTTTGTGGATCTAGTATGAAAATTTATGAAACGTGGTCCCTGGAAGAAAGAGAAGGTTGTAGCCTTCTGCAGGTAGTAGCCTGCGTACTAGTATCTCAACTAGTACAAGAAATAAGGGGGTTGTAGCTCCCTTCCAGGAGAAGTTGGAAAATGAGAGAGGATTGTAGCTCTCTATAGGTAGAAGCCTGCATACTAGTAAAGGACTGCACCAGTACAAAATATTTGTAAAAAGAAGTTTCTAAATTAAAAGAAGATAGAGACGGATTGCAGCAGGTGGTTTTCACCCACATTGGGTTTCCACATTATATCTTGTGGTCTTATGTGTGGTTGTCTTCTGATCCGTTTTATTGTTCCTGGCAACTATTTATATGATTCTGGTGCATAACTTAATGATCAACATTTGTAGAATAAAGTAAATTATAGATCGGCATTCTATACATGGTTTTCCTTATCTGTAGTTGCGTATATACACGGGTTCATCTAATTGAAGCAGCGTATATGTTTTGGGTGTGAAAAAGTAAATAATTGACCAATTGTATTGATTCACCCCCCCCCTCTTAGTACTATTTCCAACAATTGGTATCAGAGTGGGTCCTTCAGAAGAATCTTAATCGCTTGAAGAAAGGTCTATCATCATGAGCAACTATGAGAGAGAAGCATCAATCAGGCCACCAATCTTCGATGGAACCAACTTCGTCTATTCGAAGGTAAGAGTCACAACCTATCTTCAATCTCTTGGTATAGAAGTCTGAGATATCATAGCTACAGGGTACACTTTTCCGTCAACAACTCCTACAGATTTGGCTGAGAAGAAAAAGTTTGAAACAAATGCAAAGGATGTCAACACTCTATTAGGATGTCTATCACAATCAGAATTCGTCAAGGTCATGTAGTATAAAACCGCTAAAGAAATATGGGACAAGATTGCGCTGAGCTATGAAGTAGATGAGCAGGTAAAACGAGCAAAACTTCAAACCCTCAGAACTCAGTATGAAAATCTCAGGATGTACAATGATGAAAGTGTGGCTAACTATTTTCTTCATATAGATGAGATTTTTAATTGTATGAAAAATTTGGGTGAAGAAATAAAAGAGGTTGTTGTGGTTGAAAATTTTCTAAGATCTTTGTCTCCTAAGTTTGAATCAAAATTTTTTGCAATAGAAGAAAAGGAGAATCTACAGAAAATTACCATGTCACAGCTCCACAGAATTCTAACCGCTTATGAAATGAGGAAAGGAGGACCATCAGACAGGAGAGAAGCCACATTCAAAGCTTCAGGTAAAGGATATTACTATGAGTTAGGACATATGTCATAAGAAGAGGAAGAATCAAATTTTGTCAAGAACCTTCAACGGGGTGCTGGAAGATTCAGAGGTAAGTTACCCTTCAAATGCTTTTCTTATGGAAGAGTTAGTAACTATGCCGCCAAGTGTCCTCATAAGCTTGACAAGGGTAAGGAACCTGTTAGATGGAACAAGAAAGAAAATGTAAGTAAGAAAAGCTACTACACTCATGAGGACAGTGATGGACTCTCAAATAGTGATGATGAACGAGGTAATAACTATAGTCTTTTAATGGCTTTTGAAGATGATGATTTTATGGATGATATAGATGAAGAAGGTATTTATGAAGAGATTTCTAAACTCAAAATTTGTTTAGAAGAGAAAAATATGATTATTGATACTTTGCAATTTCAACTAGCTGAAAGTGAAAAACATCATGAAAGGTTAGAGTGTGAAATTGTGGGACTTAGAAAAGAGATTGAGAAAACTAAAGCTCTTAATCTGAGATTTGTTAAGGGATCTGAAACGTTAGATGAGATTATCAAAGTGCAATGTTCTCCTCTAATCAAGACAGGTCTGGGATATAATGAAGAAGCAACTCAAGCACAGAAACCATCCACCTCCAAAAGTTATCTTGATGCGGCAAGGAGGAAGGAGCAAAGGCTTAATGGAGATCACCAGGTAAATTAGGGACATTTTTCTTCAAGAATGAACATAGATCACCAAGTAAATCAAGGTCATTATGCTTCAAGGATAAACAGAAGCCACAACAGATCACAGGCAAATCATTCTCAATTTGCATCAAGAATGAATGGCAACTACAATCATTCGGTCCGCAGGGTTGATAATCGCAGGAATTTCTTCAATGGCCAATGTTTCTGTTGTCACAACTTTGGACATAAAGTAGCTCAGTGTGTTGCCTACAAAACTATCATGACTAGAGAAACTCAAAAACGGGGGAGTATGACTGGGATCATGAAAAGGACCTACAATAACTTTTATGCTCTTGAAAATCAAATAGAATGTTCTATTTGTAATAATTTTGGTCATGAAGATTCTGAATGCAGGAGCAGGTTTCAGCAAACAACTTAGAAGGAGCAAGCCTCAAATATAAAAAACATGGAGAATGAAAGAACCACAACCAGAAAGATGTGGTATAGACTTATATGCAAAAGGGGAAGAAAATCAATGGTACATTGGTAGTGGATGTTCAAAACATATGACAGGTGATAAAGAAAAACTTCAGTCATATAGTGCCTTGGAGAAGGAGAAAAGGGTCTCATTTGGAAATGACACCCCTGCACTCATAAAAGGTAAAGGTTCTGTTCTTTTAAAAGATAAGGTCAAAGCAGGAAATGTTATGTATGTTGATGGCTTAAAGCATAACCTATTGAGTGTCAGTCAGATGTGCGATCAAGGAACAGATGTAATATTTTGATCAAATGGATGTAGTGTTCCTGATCTTGATACAGGAGAAACAGTGATCAAAGGCATAAGAACTCCAAATAATTTATACATATTCAAAGAAGGACAAAAAAAATGCTATCTGAGCAAGAATGATGAACACTGGCTATGGCACCGGAGGTTGGGGCATCTAAGTTTCTCACAAATAAGGAAAGCATGCAAATATCAGGTAGTTCGTGGTCTTCCAGGCATCAAAATTTGAGACAATACAATATGCATGTCATGTCAGTTTGGTAAGCAAACCAGAACTAACTTACTTGAGAAGGAAGGATCAGCTAGTAGGCTGCTTGAACTTGTCCATACTGATGTATGTGGTCCATCTAGGAAAAGGTTACCTCGGGGAGAAGAATATTTTAAATTATTCATTGATGACTATTCAAGGATGTTTTGGATAGGACTTATGAAGCACAAAGATGAAGCCTTCGAGAAATTCAAATCCTTCAAAGCTTTGGTTGAAAACGAATCAGATCACAAAATTAAATGCCTCAGGTTTGATAGAGGTGGGGAGTTTACCTCAAATGAATTTTTTGATTTTTGTGAAGAACATGGAATAAGAAGGGAATTCTCTACAACCAAGACTCCTTAGAAAAATGGAGTAATGGAAAGGATGAACATAACGGTTCAACAAATGGCTCGTGCTATGCTTGATGAGTCTGGAACTCTTGCAACTTTCTAGGGTGAAGCTGCATTTGCTGTAGGTCTTATTCTCAACAAAACAAATGTCCGGGTGAACAATACTCAAACCCCTCATAAGCTCTGGTATGGTGAGACTCCTTTGGTAAAATATTTCAAAATTTTTGGAAGCAAATGTTATATCAAAAATACTGATGAACATCTTGGCAAGTTTGAACCTAGAGCAGATGAAGGCATTCTTCTTGGTTACTCCCCCCACAACAAAGAATACAAGTGTTATAATAAAAGGCTTGGAAAAATTGTTGAAAGTATATGTAGTGGTTGATGAAGAAGAAAACACTCCTAGGTAGGTAAGATCTGAAGATTTTGAAGATGATGATGACTATCCATCAACATCAAATAAGATTCACGATGAAGAAGAAACCTATGTAGAAGAAACACATGAGGAGTCTGAAGAACTAATAAGGATAGAAGAAAAGACTCCATCCAAATATGTTCAAAAGAATCATCCAAAAACTCAAATTTTGGGGTAAAAAGAGGCAGGTATACAAACAAGAAGAACAATTATAGAAGCTTCAAGCTATTTGGCATTACTTTCCTCCACTGAATCACAAAATGTAAGAGACACATGCAAAGATGAATGCTGGGTAAAAGCAATGGATGAAGAACTTGAGCAGATAAAAAAGAATAACACTTGGGAGTTGGTTCCTAGACCAAAAGATAAGAATGTCATAGGAACAAAATGGATCTTCAAAAACAAGTTGAATGAAAATGGGGAAGTGATTAGAAACAAGGCCAAACTAGTTTGTAAAGGGTATGCATAACAAGAAGGAATAGACTTTGAAGAAAAATTTTCTCCCATTGGTAGACTTGAGGCCATCAAAATGTTCCTTGCTCTCTCTAGCTTTCCGAAATTCAAAGTATTTCAAAGGGACGTGAAATCAGCCTTTCTGAATGGTGATTTAAAAGAAGAAGTGTATATTGAGCAGCCAGATGGATTCATCCTTGGTAATGATCCAAATCTTTTATGCAAACTAAAGAAGGCTCTCTATGGTCTCAAATAGGCTCCAAGGGCTTGGTACTATCATCTGGACAAATACCTTCATCAACAAGGTTTTCCAAAGGATCAGCAGATAGCAATCTTTATATAAAAATTGAAAATAATAAATTGCTAATACTTGTTTTGTATGTAGATGATATCTTCTTTGGTAGCAATGAAGAAGTTATGAGTCAAAACTTTGCCTTGGTGATGCAGAAGGAATTCGAAATGCCCTTGCTCAGAGATTTGACATATTTTCTTGGTTTACAAATCCAACAAAATAAAGGTGGTATCTTTTTATCTCAAACCAAGTACCTCAAGCAGATCTTGAAGAAGTATGGGATGGAAGATTCGAAACCAGTATGTACTCCTATGGTCACAGGATGTAGTCTCAGTGCAAATGATGAATGAACAACAATGCATCAACCAACCTATAGATCCATGATTGGAAGTCTGCTCTATTTAACAGGTACCCAACCAGACATCATGCATGCAGTAGGAATTGTTGGAATATTTTAGGAAAATCCTAAGGAAACTCATCTTCAGGCAGTAAAGAGAATTTTCAAGTATCTTCAAGGAACTCAAAACTATGGCCTATGGTATCCAAGAGATGCAAATTTCACTCTTCATGCTTATACAGATGCAGATTGGGTTGGAAGTGTGGATGACAGAAAAAGCACTAGTGGGGGTGCATTCTTTATGGGTTCCAGATTAGTATCTTGGTTCAGCAAGAAACAGAGTTCTATTGCCTTATTTACAGCTGAAGCAGAATATGTGGTTGTTGCATCTTGTTGTACCCAACTCCTTTGGATGATGCAAACCTTGCAGGATTATCAAATCACCTTTACTCCACCTATCTCCATCTTATGTGATAACGCGAGTGCAATCAACATTTCAAAGAATCCAGTCATGCATTCAAAGACCAAGAACATTCCTATCAAATATCATTTTCTTCAGGAACAAGTGTTGGAACAAAAGGTCAAGTTGGAGTATGTTCCTTCTAAGGAACAAGTCGCTGATATACTCACCAAACCGCTGCCCAGGGAAACATTTGAATACCTCAGACAGAATCTGGGAGTAGTTGATGCTTCAACCTACTGTTGAAACTTGTCTGTTTCAGAGAAAAGTTGGTGTACTCGATTTGGATGAGGAGGATCCGCGTACATACGCTGGTTTGTGTAGATACAGTCGCGTATATGAGGTTTGAAGGACATCAATAGAGACAAACTATGATAGTCTGGTAGGGGTCTGTCAAAGACCATCTGGCACAGGTTCAGGGGGAGAAGATAATCTTCTAATGATGCATTATTGACATTGCCTTAGAAGATTTTGGTTCAAGTTCACAACTATTGTTGGTTTCAGGTGGAACTCTTGCAGAGGCAGAACAGAAAGAGAACATGGTCGTTGATCTGAATAATAATTGACAGATGTTGTTGATAGTAGTTATTGATGACTTTCATAGTCTTTCTCGAGATATGTCGTCTCTATGTCATGTATATCTTCTTTTCATCAAGGTCATTTAACGACCTATTTTGGTTTCCCCACTATGCCTCAGATGAATGATGTAATGTAATTGGTTGTCATGTGTAAATTTCTGATGTATCCCCACTTGGTGGGATGGATGATACCCACTTGGTTGGGTGATGGATGTATGTATAAAGTCTTTTGTGATAGGAAGGTCAGTTATTATGTATAAGCCATGGTTCTTTTTAAAGAACGTCTTTTTGCAAATCTTGCCTACAGTCAGGAAGTGTATGTTCAGCACAGCACAACAGAGATTTCAGCATGTACTCTGGGGGAGCACACCCCTTTGCCCTTGATGACAAAGGGGGAGAATGATCTTGAGGATCTTGGGGTTGCCATCAAGTCCAAAGGGGGAGATTGTTGGCATTTTAACACATCTTTGGTAGTTTTGGTACTATGTCATAGGTGTTGTCCTTGATGGCAACTCTCTTTGGTGACAGATCATAGTTTAGGCACTCAGAAACAAGAAAAAGCCATATACGTAGGTTCAGTTTGACGAAGCCGCATATATACGTGGGCTAGACATTCCCAAGGTGCGTATGCATATACAAGCACTTTCATGCAAGGAAAAGCACGTACATGTGGGAAAACTTGTTTCTGGCCTATGGTATTTAGTCCTTGGTATTTGAACCTATGGTTTTGGGCCATGGTATCTCATCATAAGAGTTGAATCCAAGTATTGGGTCCATGGTATTGAATTGTTATGGTTTTGCACCATGGTATTGTGAAAGGCCTAAGACTATAAAAGAGGAAGGAGATCATTTGTCAAGTGATCAACTGAATTATTGAATATCTGAAAAAGTGCTAGATTTTGAATACAGTGATTGGCTTATGGTGCAGATCTGGAAGAAGAAACATGAGCGCAAGGAGAAGGATAAGTTCTTTTTATGGCTTGAATGAGAGTATCTTTGTATGATTTTGATCTGTTCTATATGGCGCTTGCTTGATCTATAAATCTGATAATCTGGGTAAACTAATATCTGAACATTTGAAGGGGTAAATTACCTTTATAGATCTATACGCAGGTTTAGTGAAGCATAGGTGCATATACATGCAGGTTCTGTAAGGTGGAAGTGCGTATACGTAGGTTCAGTGAAGCACATGTGCGTATAGACGCATTTTCTGGAAGGCAGAAGTGTGTATACGCAGGTTGATCATAATACAGAAGCGTATGCATGCAACTTTCTGAATATTGAAGTAGCGTACATCTCATAATCGATGTTCTAGCTGCTTCTGTTGATAATTGCAGTAATCAAGGTTTAGAATTTGAGGTGTGATTACAGTTACTGTGATATGGGTACAGTTGATAGAGAAGTGTTTATTTTGATTCTGTCTTGACTGGTGAAATGGTGATTGGTTGATGCAAAAATTCCTGATGTTTGATTGATGTTATTTGTGGATCCAGTCTGAAAATTTATGAAATGTGGTCCCTGGAAGAAAGAGAAGGTTGTAGCCTTCTATAGGTAGCAGTCTGTGTACTAGTATCTCAACTAGTACAAGAACTAAGGGGGTTTTATCTCCCTTCGAGGAGAAGCTGGAAAACGAGAGAGGATTGTAGCTCTCTGTAGGTAGCAGCCCGCGTATTGGTAAAGGACTGCACCAGTACAAGATCTTTGTAAAAAGAATTTTCTAAATTAAAAGAAGATAGAGACGAACTGCAGTAGGTGGTTTTCACCCACATTGGGTTTCCACCTTATATCTTGTGTTCTTATGTGTGGTTGTCTTCTAATCTGTTTTATTGTTCCTGGAAATTGTTTATATGATTCTGGTGCATAAATTAATGATCAACATCTGTAGAATAAAGTAAATTATAGATCTACATTGTATACACGGGTTTCCTTATCTATAGTTGTGTATATAAGCAGGTTCATCTAACTGAAGTAGCGTATATGTTATGGGAGTGAAAAAGTAAATAATTTACCAGATAATATTGATTCACCCCCACCCCTCTCAGTATTATTTCTAACATGGACCAAATCAAAATTCATTGGTTTTAGTATTGTGGTTGGTCTCAAGAAACAACCAAGAGTAGGTCAATTTTTGGAAAGTGACAGCAAGAGCTCTGCAAACACCAATCCCTATGTTGGTTTCGTATAGCACTTCATTGGAAAAAGGATTTTAGGCGACGGAAAAGGCATCCATGCCCATGTCATTAAAACTAGAGTGGAAGTAGTTGTTGGATTATCTCTATGAAATCATCTTCTTCACATGTATTCCAATTGCCAGAGAATGAAACATGCATGCCAACTCTTTAAAAAAATGGAGATATGCGAAATATGGGTGATTGGAGAATGCTCTTGATTTGTTTAACAAAATTTTTGAATGAGATGGGGTGTCCTAGAATGTGATGATTGTTGGGTAAGTGAAGCATGGACAGGCTGAAAAAGCCTTGAAACTTCATCATCAAATGCAGCATTTGGTCATAAGATGAGATGAGTATCCTCTTGTGAGTGTACTTAGTGCTTGCGCATGCTTACCAAATCTACAATATGACAAGAAGATCCATGCTTCTATCATTAAAGGGGGTTTTGAGTCAGACGCTTTTGTGGAGAGTTCCCTTGTTGACATGTACGAAAAATGTGGATGTATCAAGGATGCTTGGCACAAACTAGATGTAGTGTTATGGATAAGCATGATTGTTGGGTATGCTTGTTGTGGAAATATGGAAGATGCAAGCCATGGTTTTGATGAAATGCTTAAATGGAATGTATTCTCATGGAATGCAATGCTAACAGGATATGCACAGAATGGGCTAGCTTAAGAGGCTCTGAAATTATGGTGTCAAATGCAAAGGATGGATACTAAGATAGACATTGTTACCTTTGTGGCCATTTTGAGTGCTTATGCTAGCTTCGAAACTCTGGAGCAAGGTAAGTGGGTTCATGGCAATGTCATTAGAACTGGATTTGATTCGAATTCCTTTGTAGTGAGTGCTCTTCTTGGTAGTATAGAGAATTCCCACCAACACTTTAAGAATATGCCAAAACGAGATGCGGTATCATGGAACACTATGATCATAGCATATGCCCAGAATGGGTACGAGAAGGAAGCCCTTTAGATATTTGTATGAATGTTACAGGAAGGCATGAAGGCAAGAGGGTTAGTGAAAAAAATTCTCTCATCAAAGGGGTATGTGGTGACCTTGTTACCTTGTTGGAGGCATCTAATTAGCTGGTTGCATAACCTATGAAAAAGCAGGGAGTAGAACCAAGATTTGAAGGGGATATTTTAGTGAATATTGGAGTCGAAGCACCCTATTGTTCGTATCATTACTTCTAACTATCTATGCTGTCATTTGAAGGATGAAAATTGAATTCAGGCAATGTATTCATTCCTATAGTACTACTGGAATGATCTTTGAAATGGACTGATATTTACATGTAGAAGAATGTGAGGTTCCTCTAAACTTTTCTCGTAATACAAGTGTTTTTTTGTCGACAAAGTTCGAAGGGGAATGATATTATTTATTGATTACTATAACAGTGTATATTAATGGCTTGGGTCACAATGAAAGACAACAATTCCGGGTTGCTTATTTCCTTGTGAAGTGTGTGCATTTCCTAAGCATTGTGCAAACATGTGTCACCAATTTTTAGTGCTTATCAGTCATATTTTTGGTACTGTGCATTTCTGGTTGGTGTAAATAGACAAAAAATAAGCCTACAAGACGTCAATGAAGTACTTGAATATTTTTGAAATAGTTTTGTTGAAAACACTTGGAAATTGTACCTCTATTTGTGGGCTTGAAGAGGGTAGATTATGTGGATTTTAAGGCCATCCCTTTCCCTACAAAAGTCTCTTCACATTATTGTTATAACCAAGTTCATATACCACATTGAAATCATATTATAGGTATGTATCAACTCTCAGTGTTGTTATTGCTGGTGCAATGTTATCAAATTTTGAGTTTAATAAAGAGAGAAATTGAGTTGAAGTCTTTTCATATAGGCACTATTTAAATAATGATTTTTCCTTCAAGTAAACTTAATGAATATCACCTATATCAGCAATGCTCATCATATACATTTTAAAATATTCCTCACTAAATAAATTTGTTCAAACTCAAGAGTTATTTTCAAATTCTTGAGATATTTCCAATAGCAATATTACACCAATGCTAGTACGAGCTTGTAATAAAAAAACAAGTTCATGTTCTTGTAGTTTATGAAGGAGTTCCTGTACTAGTTATTATCTGAAAATATCCAATATAATTACTGTGATAGCCCCAACTAGTTGCACTCATGTATGCAATGTAAATATCTTATAAATGGGCTGAGTAATGGTACACAATAATTATATCACCCAAGTTGTACATGGCTTATAATACACATTTTCTGGTACATTATTTTGAATAAGTTATTGCTACATTCTCTCCATGATATTAACAATGAGATCTACCATCTCCCACCAAGAATAATTTAACAATGTGTCTTTCAATATTTTTGAGGCCACTTGATCTATCTTTCTCCAAAATTACCAAAACTTTGAAATAGGCATGGTCCCAAGAGCGGTCTTGGCCTCCCTTAACCTCTTCAACATGACGAATGAAGAGGAAAACCATGTATCTAAAATCTTCAACAATGATAAATAGGTGTAGTCCATGACATTCTATAGGACACACTGGACACGTTCCAGGACGCGCTCCAAGACATGTTGGAGTCTAGACATGAGAATTAGACATGTGTCCTAGAGAATCATGTCCAATTTGTGGGATTTGGGAGATGGTGGGGGGGGCACGGTGAATCCAGTTTCTTAGCTTGTCATAGACTTCATCTCTATTTAGATTTTTAGTTTCCAATAATTTAATTTCGATATGTTCTATTATTCAGAAAAATTTACTTCAATTTGTTAGTTAGCCCAATATCAATGTTCAATTTAGCAATCACATTAGCATGATAGTAAAATCTAGATAGAACATAAACATAGACAGTAGAATACAAACCAAGACAAGAGGACACAAGATGTGGCACCAGCCAGGGACAAACCCTAATGTGGGGAAACCCTTGATCAATTCTTCTTATATTATTCAATAGTTCAATATAGAGAGACATAGTACAAATATGCAAAAATGATATTTTATGATAGCAAAAGTAAAGTCCATCATTATTCTAATGATGATTGTTCAAATATTCAACCTTAAATTCTCATGACAGTCTTCGAGCAATAAAAAATAGTGATGTAGTATATCCTTTAGGAGTTCATCAATATAGTAGCCCTTCAAAATACTACTACAACATGTTAGCTTTGTGAATTGATACATTACTGGTTAGGGCATGTGTTGTAGCATTAGATTCAACACACAGTAAGGTGATAAGTCCTTTTGGGATTGCAGTTTACCTTGGAGACCTTTGTCTTATACCATGTTGCCTTCTAAAGGTGTTGTCCACCCTTGACAACCCTTAGCACAACCTTCAACTATATGTTATGGCCTACAGCCTAGCACAACAACTGGCTATAGCTTGAGGCCTTCTCAAATGATACCTAAACAGTCCTAAACAACATCACTACCTTGTTCATAAACTCGTCCCAGCTAACAACACTTGCCAACAACCAAACACATTCATATTTAGCCATGTCTTCAACAATTACTAACCTTGTGGTTGTGGCTTCCAAAAATACCTAAACCATGCCCTAGAACAACATTATCCACCACGTTGTCATAGAGATTTCCACATTGCTCTTTCTAGACTCCTTCATGTTGTTGTAGGGCTCCTTTTTATCATGGCTAGGGATCTTCTCTTGCTGCAGCTAGGTCTTCCTTTGATCTATGGCTAGGGCTCCTTAAATGTGGATTTAGGCCTCCTCATGACCGTGGATAAGGGCTTCCCTTGTTGTGTATTGAAGCTCCTTCTTAGATATGTATTAGGTCTCCACTGACTGTTGCTTTAGGTATTCTTTTGCTATGGATTAGGGCCTTCATTTAGGCCCTTCATTAACTATGTATTGATCATTCTCTTTTTTGTGGATTAAGCCTCCTTAGACTGGAGCTAGGTCTCTTTTAAATCTGCAGCTTAATCTCTTCATTCACTGTGGGTAGGGAACCTTTTCTTGCTGCTGCTAGGGCTTCACAAACTACGACTATGACTTCATTATGACAATAACTAGGGCTTCACTCTAGGACTATGGTCGACCTTGATAAATTTTCAATAACCCAAATAAATTCATATCTCCATAAATACATGTCAGAATCGGATGATATTTAGATCAATCCTACACCTCTAGGAGAGAGGAATCCAAGAAAAATATCAACTACCATAAATAAGATGACCGGCAAGGAGTTTGGCCCTAGTTTCCAATTTCAACACTCCCTCTCAACTAGGGAGAACTCCATCTGTTAATCCATATGTCAATCGGTACTATCTCTGCCATCAATGTGTTGGTCTGTTCTACTATGCTCTACTAAACTATGAGAAGAATAAGTGATTGAGAATGTATCATACCATTTTCTATTGACCCGAAGTTAGTCCCATATAAAAAGAGTGTCTCATAACACTCTTATTGATGTGAAATTAGTTCCAAATAAGGAGATTTTGTCATACCACTCTTATTGATAGGAAATTAGTGTCTCATACCACTCTTATTGATTTGAAATCAGTTCCAAATAAAGAGTGTCTCATACCACTCTTACTGACTCGAAGTCAGTTCCCATTGATCCTAGATAAATATCATCCTATCAGAGGGATTATGCTAGTACATGATGCATCCATCAGTAGTACTATGGTACCTATCCTCATTTCCCTATCCATTGGCTAGATGAGAGGTAGTTCCCATGAGTCCAAAACTGCATGTGTAGGATGTATTAGCAGAAAATGGATGAACCACTCATCCTTCCTACATGACGCCATGTGGTATCCCAGGGGATGGCTGAACCACTTAGCTTGTACATAAAAAATCAATACGGGAAGGTTGTAACAGTCACCCTATGATTGTGTCTCAACAAGAGAATGATGAAACACTCATCTTGCCTACATAAAAAACCACTAGGGGAAGGTTGAACCACTCACCCTATGGTTTCTCATTTCTCCAAGAAGTACCCCATTCACCTCGAAGCTCCCAAAGCTAAATATCCATATCATACAAGAACCTTAGGAGAGGGTCTCTCCATGACTCCTAGTCATTCTTGGAAAGTCAAGAATTTAACCTTTCTTGGGTGCTTCGTCTGAATGTTGACGAATTTCTCATTAGTTCCAATGTGATTGAACCTTATTGCTCCTCATTGTTTCATATCCTAAATAAAGTGGTACCGAATGTCTATGTGATGGGAGTGATCATGAAATACGAGATTCTCTGATAATTGGATGCCACTGTAGTTTTCACAAAGAATCACGGTGGTATCCAACACATTTCTAGACAACTCACTGAAGAGCTTCTGACACCAAAAATATTCACATGAGGCCATACTCATAGCTATGTATCTGGCCTCAATATGCTTAAAGCAACCAACTTTAATTCTTGCTCATCTAGCATATCGAAGCAAAACCCAAAGAGAAACAACACTGAGAAGTGTTTTTGCGATCCACCATACTGCCTACCTAATCAATATTAGAAGAACCATGCAACCTCACATGTTCAGTAATGTAGCTTAGTCCATGAGTGATTGTGCCCCAAAGATATCTGAGAAGATTCTTGCCACCAATTCAATGTGAGTGATGAGGCTCAACCATATATTGGCTCAATGTGTTAACTGCAAAACATATATCCTGACAAGAGTTGACCAAGAACATGAGTGCTCCTATGAGTTGATGATACTCAAAATCATTACCCAATTTAGGTCTGATAGCACTAACGCATAACTTCTTAAGGTTAAGCTCCATCAAGGTAGTCACAGTCTTTCAGTTCACCATCCTAAATTTGGAATCTAACTCGCTCTTACATTTTTAAATGAGAGAATCTGCACCTGTCAGAGAGAGGTTGTCCTCATAAGGCACTAGTATGAGAGGTCTATCATCCACAACCTTAAAGCAAAGGTTCAGATCAACTTCACTCCTAGGGAATCTCAGCTTCATCAAATAGCTTTCAATCGTCTCAAACCAAGCCCAGGGTTCTTGCTTCAAACCATAGATAGCTTTCTTCAACCAACATACATGCGATTCCAGGACATGAACCTCAAATCCCTTGAATTGTTCCACATCTATGGTCTCGATATTACTTGAGGGAATGATCCCCTTGTAAGGTTTCCTTTATACCTTCATGCTCTTCTTTGAATTCAGGCATCCCTGTCACCATTTGTCTCACATGGAGAAGAGCATTGTAGTGAGGATGGGAAAACTTCTGGGGCCACAGTTCAGATTATGGAGATGAGTTGCAAGACATGGCTCCCAATGGACTTCCTGAAACTTGATACAAAGTTCCAAACCTAATCCCAAGAGTTAAAGCATCTTTAAAGTTTCTTTTCCAGACACGTACCTTGCCATCGATGAACGCCACCTTGTAACCTTTGTCTTCCATTGCCGAAATGGACGTCAGGTCTTCTTGAGATCAGATACATAAAGAACTTATTGTTGAGTTACCCTGTTCCAATTGAAGAGTAACATTACCTACACCCTTTACGAGATACGTGACATCATCTCCAAGAATAATCTCCAAGTTTGTCTCCTTCTCTATCGAATTAGAGAGAGCTTCCTTGAATCTCGTGAAGTGCCTTGAAGCACCACTATAAAAGGCCAATCTCCCAAAGTGTCTTTAGGAGAGGTAGTGGAGAGGGCGAATATAAGGTAATACTCCTTTTTCTTATCAGAAACAACATTTGATTCTTTACACTTGGAGTTCCTCACTTTCTTGGAGAGTCAACCTTGATGTCCTACATTTTTTCCTTTTCCATTGTACCTATCGTTCCTTTGATTATTATTTTTGAAGTTCCCCCTGGAGTGATTGTGATCATCATCACGTGATGTGTCCATTCTATTTGGACACACCCTTGCATAATGGCAAAAATTATTGCAAACAAGCCTACCTTTCATTCCTCCCTTAGATCGAGGCTTTCAGTGGAAATGACCTTTAGAACTTGCAGTATTTCTCCTTTTGGAATGAGTGGAGAAAGTAATGGGGTTGCCTCTACTAGAAGGCATTTCTTGCTCCACCATTCTTGTTTCTTCCTGAATGCATCTTGACATCAATTTTTTCAAATCACAGAATTCGATCATTATTAAGAATAATGGTTTTGAATATATACCACTCTATTGGGAGCCCTCCAAGGGTGGTGATAGTAATTTCCCTGTGAGGAATGACTTCTCCAATTGATAAAAGATCATTCTTGATCTCAGTGATCCTTAATAAGTAGGATTTAATATCCTCATCCTTCCCCTTCTTAATATCCTTCACTTTATTTTTTAGGAACAAAATCTGATTTGCATCAATAACCTTGAACATGCTTACCAATCTATTGTAGATTTCCTTGGAGGTGTTTAGATTAGAGATGTAGGCCACCAGGTTCTTGTCAATGCAATCTCTGATAATTTTCTTTGCTTTGACTTCACCCTTGGTGTACTTGTTCTTTGTAGCAGCTGGTGCATTTGATGGAGTCTCAGGGATTTTACCCTTCACATAATGCAATACTTCTTATTCTTCCAATGTCAGATGAAGAGACATATTCCATTAGTGAGAGTTAGACTTTTCACAAATCTTGTCTTCAGCCAGGAAGTGGGATGACGAACCCATTGAACCTTTTTTCCTTTCCAACTGGCTTCGGTGAATTCCCTTTCACTCTTGGTTGGGCTTTGTCTTCACCTCAGCTCTGATATCATGTTAATTTTTGGTATGTTTTATGCTTAAGAGGAATTTACTTCAATTTGTTAGTTAGCCCAATATCAATGTTTAGTTTAGCAATCACATTAGCATGATAGTAAAATGTAGATAGAACATAAACATAGACAGTAGAAGACAATCCAAGATAAGAGGACACAATATGTGGCACCAGCTAGGGACGAACCCCAATGTGGGGAAACCTTGATCAATTCTTCTTATATTCTTCAATAGTTCAACAAAGAGAGAGATAATACAAATTTACAAAACTAGTATTTTATGACAACAAAAGTAAAGTCCATCATTCTACTAATGATGACTATTTAAAGATGCAACCCTAAATTCTCATGAAAGTCTTCAACCAATCACAAAGTGTTTTAGTATATCCTTTAGGAGTTCAACAATCTAGTAGCCCTTCAAAATACTGTTGTAACATGTTATGATTGTGAATTGTTACATTAATAGTTAGGGCATGTCCTGTAGCCATAGATTCAACACACAGATAGGAGATAAGTCCTTTTGGGACTGTGGTTTACCTTGTAGACCTTTCTCTTATACCATGCTGCCTTCTATAGGTGTTTTACACCCTTGACAACCCTTAACACAACCTTCAACTATGTGTTATGGCCTCCAACTTAGCACAACAACTTGTTGTAGCTTTAGGCCTTCTCAAATGATTCCTAAATAGTCCTAAACAACATGGGTTCCTTCTTCACAAACTTAGCCTAGCAAACAACACATGCTAGCAGCCAAACACATTCCTTTTTAGCCCTGTCTTCAATGATTACTAACCTTGTGGCTGCGGATTCCAAACATACGAAAACAATGGCCTAGAATAAGATTATCTACCACACTGTCACAAATATTTCCATGCTACACATTCTAAACTCCTTCTCTATGTTGTAGGGTTCCTTTTTGCTACATCTTGGGCTCTTCTCTTGTTGCGACTAGGTCCTCCTTAGATCTGCAGCTAGGGCTCCTTAACTATGGATTTAGGCCTCCTCGTGATAGTTGATAAGGGATTCCTTTACTGTGTATTGAAGCTCCTTCGTAGTTGTTTATTAGGGCTCCATTGACTATGGCTTTAGGTGTTCTTTTTCTATGGATTAGGGCCTTCATTGGTTGTGTATTGAGCCTTCTCTTTGCTGCATATTAAACCTCCTTAGAGTGTGTCTAGGTCTCCTTTAAATCTGTGGCTTGATCTCTTCCTTCATTGCGGCCAGGGCACCTTGTCTTGTTGTGGCTAGGGCTTCACAAACTATGGCTATGGCTTCATTATGATAGAGTCTAGAGCTTCATTATCACAACGGCTAGGGATTCACTCTAGGACCATGGTTAGGGCTTCACTCTAGGACTGTGGCTAGATCCAAGGTATCCCTCTCGACCTTTTTTTCCACCAAACCCAAACGAGTGGACATAGATCATGAGAGATGTCTGCCTCAAATGACTTGAGGTCACCTCTATTTATAGTGCAAAGTTGAGGTTCAGCTGGGGGTAATTTTCTTGCTGGATGACCTTGACAAATTATCAATAACACAAATAAATTCATATCTCCATAAATACATGTTTGAATCGAATGATATTTAGATCAATCGTACACATCTCGGTGAGAGGAATCCATGAAAGGTACCAGCTTCCATAAATAATATGACCCACATGGAGTTTGACCCTAGTTTCCAATTTTAACACAATATCTCTTATAAATTAGGCATATTTCCTATTTTTAAACATTATTTTATACATGCTATAACTATTTAGTGATGATGCCCTATTTCATTTCATATTCTATGCCTCCCAATCTGGTTCATAACTTTATAATTGTTAAATGGCTGATGTTATTTGGTTTAACTTCATCTCCTATTATACTTCATGCTATTTATTTTGACTTTGTAACTTCTAAACAATTTACCACTGGTTACAAAGTCTTGATACTTGTACTAAATTAGTCATATTGTAATGTACTACGAATCACATTTCTAAGCTCTTAATAATATTAAATTTCCTATTATTAGCATTAAAGTCTACATTCTTGACAACTAATTTGGCATTCTATATATTTTTTTGATGGTGTTGGCACTAAGTCTAGGAAATCCATCCGTCAAAATAATCATTCCATTTGTACAACCAGATGTCTTATAAGCAGCCAACATGTTTTTTATTTTTCTTTTTTTGTAAGTAGTGTGGGTGGGGTGGAGGGAATATCACCACACTTCATTTACCAATGAGCTAGGTATTGGTTTACAAGCCCCTTTTATTTGAAAATATATGCATTATAATATATAAATATATGTGTTTAGAATGTCCCTAGGAATGCTTTGCTCGCAAGTCTTTTTTGTAAAATATTTCTTTAAGAACCTTGCAAAGTTTGAAGGCCCCTTGACTTTGCATGATTTATAGATTTGAAAGTAAATGTTGGTAAAGATATTGTAGAGTCCATAGTCAAGAAATTGAGTTGCTTTGTTAATTCCTTGATATTGATTACCATTGGTGGTTGTTGTGCATGTGTACCGATAACCCTGTGATAATTTTAACAAATCTAAAGTTAGTGTTTTATAATTTCTATTTAGCAAGCTTAAAGATTATGTTGCACAATCATTGTTTGGTTGGACTAATTTGTTCTATCTGTTGTAGTGCCATGGTAGAAAATCTTCCAAATAAATTTTTGTTTTACTAAGATTTTGACTCCCTTTTGCATGCTTTTTTCTATTTTCAATTTCAAACATCATTGGATTTCCTCCTCCCATCACATTGTTGCTTTGTTCACTAAAAAATTTGCAAATGGTAATTTATTTCTCTTGGAAAATTTCATGTCATTCATAATGGTGGTTCTCAATAGCTTGTTAGTAGTTGAACCTTTATGAATGAAATTGTTGATGTATACCTTTTGGGCTTATATTGCTCACATAGGACCTTTATGTCTTCAATGTTGCATAGTAGGTCAATTGATGCTATGCAATGTTCCACCCATTGGAGAAGTGAAAACATGTCACTTGTGGCCATTTGGTTCTAGTCATATAGTTTCTCCTTGGTTTTGACTATTTGAGCCCAAGGAAGAATAATTGTGATACAATGACCTTGTTCTACATTATGGTTTACTTTATTTTTGATACATGTTTGCTACCTCATGCCACTTGCTTGAATTGAATTTTGTTTTTTTTGCTTCAATGAATTGGTCCCACAATTGTTGATTCTTGACCTCGTTGAGTTCTTTGAGTGTCATAGATTTGGAAACACCTTTGATAGCACACTCTTGTAATGAATCTGTTTGGGAGCAATCTTTGTGGTATGAAGGAGTGATATAGCCTCCACGAGAGGCACTCTAGGAAGTGCACTCTTATAGTGCTTTTGGAGTGGACACAAGACCACTCCCTAGGTGAACCTAGAGGTTTCCTTCGGTGACCAAGAGTGCTCTTGCCATTAAAAAAATGCTCAAAAAGCAGTCTCCATGGGAGGCACTCTAAGAAGTGCACTCTTCTAGTGCTTTTGGAGTGAACACAAGAGCATTCCCTAGTTGAACCTAGAGGTTTCCTTGGGTGACCAAGAGTGCTCTTGCCATTAAAAAAATTCTCAGAAAGCATTCTTATCCTTAGTGAATCTGCTTTTACAAAATTTCACATTTGTAGGGCTTTTTTCATGAGAGGCCTGAGGGAATGTCTTAATAGGCACTCAATTCCAAGCCAAGGTTTATGGAGAGTGCGAACGAGAGTTTAAATGATACCATACTCATTATTGTTGAATATATGAGAGGTAAAGTCTATGTTCTCTCTTGCTTGCATTTTTCTCCCTTTGTTTGAATTCTCTATTTTTATACTCTTCTCACTTCTTTTCCTTCATTTTGTTGCAGATTTTTATCAAGAAGCATGTTGGGTATATGGTGTATTGCTACATCTTCTAATTATGGTGTTCATTAGTAATACAAATGATGAGAATCTATTTAAGAATATTCATGGTGAGGAGGGCCCACTCTATAGAGAGGGACTTTTGGCTTTGTGATATATTTAATTCCATCATAGAGGTATTTGATTTGGTGTTGACCTATGGAATGGAGGAAACTCCTCTTAGAATATGCTAGAGTTCATTGCTAGCCAAATGGATCTGTGCAATCATATGAAGAGATCTATGTTTTGATAGATTTATCTTCAAACCATTTCTTTTTACAGTCAAAATCAATTTTTATTGTGACTTTAACCTTTTGCATTCACAACATTTTTACATTTTACATCTTGTATTTCTTCAAATTTGTGAGTCTTTCAATGCATGATAGGATTTGAACATCAGTTGTTGATTTATAAAATATGGCCATATTGTGTATAGATGTAGTATGTTATAGAATGATAGTATTGCTAACTTACTATTGTATTTTTGTGATATGAAATAGCTCTAGACAACCTCAACATTTGGGATGGTCACAAAAGCTAGCAACTGATGTTGCTATGGCCTATCTCAAAGTAGTTAAAGAAATATTGAAGGATAGGAGGGAGAAGTATGATAATTTTCTTGAAGTAATGAAACAATTCAAGGCACAAAGGTTCACAATTGATATTTTGTATGATATTAGTAATGAGTATATTTAGCTATTCATTATTTATTTGAGAGGTAACTAAATTTTTGACCTAGTTTCATTTCCTTTCAGGAGCAGGAAATATTTCAATAGAAAAATGGAGGATCTAGTCCCATTTTTTATCTCCACAAAATGGAGCACTCCAGGTTTTCATTAAAAACACTATCCAAAACCTTTATCAAAATTTTATGTTCTATAGAATTTATGTAACATTGTTTTATTCCATTTCCTTTAGCGCTTTTATTTGTTTTACATCATTGTGGCTTGATCCTTTAAATTTACCATGAAATCTCATTAGAATTTCCTTCTCCTTTGCATTTTTTATTTGATTTAGAGCATAATGGCATGGCCCTAAATTTAGTATGACATCTGACTGGAATGCAAGGAAGTTGTGCAGTGGAATATTATTTTTGAGCATGCATAAGATGCTCTCGGAGTTTCTAGATGGAGCATTAATGCAACAACCTTCATTGAGAATGCATGAGATATTGTATGACCTGAGGGAGAATTCAATAGGGTTGAACTATGGTGGAGTGATTATATTTTCAATTATGTTTATACATTCCAAACCTACCGTAATAGGCTTCTTCTAGACCACGCTCAATTTGGATGACATAGTATTTCACGAAAAGCTATTTGAAGTTGCACATCTGGACATGCCACAAACATGGAGTGCTTGTAATGGGAAGCATGATGAGTGAAATAGGCATTCATTTTATGATATACTATACAACTCAATTTTCATAAGCTAAAAGGGATGTAAATTCACAATTTCACTAGTCATAGTATTGGTGTATTTTAGTAGTAAAATGTTTACATATGTATTTCATGTTACAATTGTGTTTAAAGTTTAAACTTTATCTCTACTTTATTTCTATATGAATACACAAGTTCATCTCACTACCTGTCATCACAGGATTGAACGATATAAATGTGTGCAGTCACCCTCCAAAGGTGAAGATACAAACAAATTCATACATTCACTTTGGAAAGATAGGGTGGCAACTTGGAAAGGTTAAAGTGTTCATTTTGATTTAGTCATGTTTAATATCTTTGTTGGACTATTGGGTTTTCATGAGAACTTGGAGCAAAGTATTAGACAAGACTATGTTATTGAATGCTCTGTTCACAAGACAGGAGAACACTGTTATACAGAGTTGCATTGTGGCATGTTATAGCACTGCCTATGGGGGTGTGCTATAGGGCTCACTATACTCATTCATATTAAGATTATATTTTTGTTGAAGACATTTTAAGTAATTTGAGATAACAGTGAAAGCATTTTTGAGGCTTATGATAACCTTTGTTGATTGAAGCTCTCAAGTTGACTTGGATCCTATTTGTTGGAAATGAATAGGAATACAAATGAACAATCGTGAATTGATGTTGAAGTGAATCCTTCCATTAACATAAAGCAACCCAACAATGGTTGGATGGTTGGATTCCTTTTTCTGGTCACTTACGGTCATATTTTACTTTTTTTACCTCTAAGAAAGATGATGATCACTAGCCATGAACTTAGTTTTCACAACATATTACTGCTGGTTATGAATGTCATTACCAGATTATTTGAATTTACCAGATTGTACTAGTTTCAAGTACTGATTATTAACAACAAGCTAACTTATCCAAGTGGTGTTCCAACAATTGTGCTCATCAACGTTTTCCAGAAATCTCAGGGAGACAAATTAGCAAGGTAAGGTTTATATAAGTTTTATCGTTACTTTACTAATGGGTGATCTGGGATAGATTCATATAGAGAGATTTTGGCCTTGATTTTTTAAAATCCCTCTTAATTCTTAATAGATTTAGAGATTTGGAGTTAACATGGATTTTGATTTTTTCCAATTGCTCACCATGATTAATAAAATTCAAGTTTAACATGAATCTAGGTAGAGTAGTTAGAAGTAACATGTGTTTATGAGATTGAATTCTAGCTCAATCCCTTTGTCTAATGAAAGTGTTTAAATTGCCCAATTAATGATCTAATTTTTATGCCATTGTTGATCTATATGTAGGAAACAAATGAGATGCTTTGCTAAATACTTCACATTCAGTTTCCTTTGTAGATTTTTTCAAGTGGTTCTTCACTGGTGGTGATAATTGCAACTTTGTAAGTTTCCCTACCTTTGGCCTAAAAGCTTGGAAACAGAGGTAAATTTTTTGATTACAAAGCTGATCAATTTTTTTTCCCGAATTGGGCTTTATGCAATATGTGATATATGTTACCCATTACAATTTTTTCTTCGATTTGAGCACAACATACATGGGAGGAGGTATGGTCTGCCAAAATAATATCAATATATCACTACTTATTGGAGCGCCGACTTCATGGGGTCTAATGTGGCCTTAAAAAATTATCTGTAGCACAGGATTAGGTGTAGAAAAATGTGGCTCCTTTTATTCCATACACAAATATAATTGCCATATCTGTGAGAAAGGATATTCTTTCCTTGAGAAACAAAGTGCTAATATCCTTTGTAGCCTTTTCTATAAGATTTTCTTTCCTAGCATAACTCTGGAAATGTACTATCAGGACGTAAAACCAGAATGGAAAATTTGGAAAAAGAGACAACATGTATAATTATAAAAAAATTTGAAATATATAGACCATGTATAATTATCATCTGTCCTGAAACCTTGAAAATTACATATGGAACTGAGATTTAAAGATCCACCTAAGGCATTTCGGTGATGGTGGTGAGGATATGAGTTACCAGGTTGTTAAGGAATTGAGCTAGTCCCACTGGGCCCATTACGTTTGAAAATAGAAGAGTCGAGTTCTGGCATACTCTGTATAGTGTCTTTATTATAGTCTATCATGAATAAATTGATATGATTTTATTAATTTATCAAATTTGATCCATAAATCACTGAGAAAAATGCATTGGATAGTGTTTAGTGCAATGGTCAGTGAAACTGTGAGGAAATAAACCTTTAGAAACAAGTTGAATCAAGTATTGTAAGATGCTTTGTTCCTCTTTAATTCAACTCTCGCCGCAAGGAAATACTTGAGGAAGAAATCCTCCTATTGGTGCTTCTGTAATCAAACATGGAGCATCCAAAAGGAAAATTCATTCCCCCATCTTTCTTCTTAGGGATTCTCCATGATGTATTCAAGCTTCTGCTAAAATAAAGTCAGAAACACGAATGAAGTGAATCATAATAGAGTATTCATGATTAAGTGTGCTCTCACATGGAGTCTTGGTGATGATCTCATATTCACTGGAATGAGTGCTTGGATTTGAAGGTTTGATGCTTTCTGGTAGGATGATCTATCCTTGGCTATTGATTTTATAAAGAGTCAAGTGTTTTGATGTTAGAAATATTTCTTGAACATCAAAACAAATATTTCCATAACATCATCTACTCTAGAATCCAACGTAATGCAATTTATGACTTTCGAGAAAAAAAAAAGCTCTAGAGTACTCTACCAATTTTCTTCAATTTACTGTTTTATATATTTTTTAGTCCTAGCATTGACATTGAACTAGCAAGGGTGCCCGACATGAAAAGGATGTATAGCTTAGTGGTGATGGTACATGATAGAGATGACATGGAAAGTGAGGGCCATCCTTATCTTGATTGTAGCTTTTGGAAATGTTCTTGAATATTATGAACATGAGCGAGGTCAAACAATTAACTTCATTCCATTCCATTATATTCCATAATATTCTCAGAGTCTACAATCTAGTTAAGTTGAGTTGCAACAAAGGATGACTTGTGGTGTTACTTAGTAGACTTTAGAAAATATTTTCATGTGGTCCCAAGAGATATGTGATCGAATCTCCAAGATAGGTTTCCCTTCCGATAGGGAAATTAGTAGTACACGACTTGCATGATAAGGATAAGGGAAAAATTTGAATGAAGGAGGGTGTTTTGGACTATTTTAGCAGTGTTATAGGAGTGAAGCAAGGGTACCTATTCTTCCCAACATTGTTATAACTATACATCAACCAGCTAGAGAAATGGATCAACGATAAAGTGGGGAATGTCTGAACATCACAGTAATATTAAAAATATTAGTATGTGCATATGATTCCATGTTAGCAGTGATAACACTCTGAAGCTTAATAGAGCATCTCATAGCACTAAAAACTTTATGCTTGGGAGGTCGATATAAATAAACCAAAGTTTTTAAATTCATACTCGCTTGCACTAGAAGTGCTAAACTTTCTGATTCTTTATAGAGAAAGAGTGGATAATATGTGTAGCAAGCATCTCCCATGCAATATCAACAAGGAATTCCTCCATAGAATGAAAAAAAAATGGGAGATACAATTTAGAAAATGGATAACAATATGGTTCATAAAAGAAAGAATGTGCAATTCAAAAAAAGGAGATGAAAAACTACATAAAAACTGCCATAGGACAGTTAAATTGTAGAAAGAGTAGCAATAGCACATCAACTAGTTCAACCCCACAATATGCTAGATTGAGATACAAATATATCTACATTAAATATACCATGGAGAGGAAAACATGCATTAGCTCAATTGAGGAAAACCTCATAGGTTATAGTTACAGTCTGAGACAAGTAGATAGAGTGAACGAAAAGAGGAAAGGCACTCTTTCATTCTTCAGCTTCTTACTGGGAACTTCATGACTTGTTTCCTCGGGTGGGGGAAGTAGAGATCAAACAATTCTTTTTTCCCAAATTTAAGGCATATAACCACATTAGAAAAATGCTTGATATGGCAAATAATTGGTGGCAAAAAGATATCTCATGACAACAAAATGGATGGAATTGCAAGAAGGGCATCAAGGGTGATGCATATTAAGAACAAATTGGTATAGGAGGACTCAAACAGAGTAGCTATCCTACCCCAAGGGGGTTTCCCAAATAAGTAGTCAAACATTATTATTTAAAAAGGCTTTAAAAGGGGCTTTATAGACTATATTTGCTTCCCTAATATAACATACCTACATTTGAATTTTTGTACTTCTGTAAAGGTTTGGCTTCCAAAGGAAATAACTTTCTGTCCCATAGACCAAGCAATGTAATGGATGTTAATAAAACTTTGATTTATCATGTTTGATTTAGTCGTATAGTAAGGTTGCCTTGTATGAAAAGAGCATATAGAAAGGCACTACACAATGAAAGTGCATGGAGCTCAATGGTCATGGTGGCATATGGGTGTTCAGAGTGAAATGTGCATGAAATTAGATTATGTTATAACGGTGCCTGGAATTAATGATGACATATAACTGACCTCGTACTGGTAGATTAAGGGTTCTTATAATTAAAAGGGAAATATCATATGAAAAGGATGTGTGATGTGAAAGAGGAATGTGACTTAGTGGTAAGGAAATTGACAAGGCTACCTAGTATAAAAAAGGCATGTAGCTTAGTAGTGTGTTCAAAGTGTCTAGCATCAAATGGGCATCTTGCAACCTAATTGTACAATGAGGGTGTCCAACATGAAAAGGGCATGTATTAAGCTATGTAATATACAAGGGTGCCTACTTCCCAGTATAAAAGGGCATGTTCCTAGCCCAACAGTACATAAGGGTACCCAAGATGAAAGGCACATGTAGCTAGGTAAGCCATATGGGGAGGGAAACAAGTATAAAAAGGGAAAGTAACTCTTAATCACTTATAGTGACGATTCTAGGGATGAAAAGGGCATGTAATGCTTGTTAGTGGTACATTAGGGATGCCCAGTAGTAAAAGGGCGGGTAGATAAGTTGGTACTAATAAGGTAGGGGTGTCGGTCTTAAAATAGGATATGTAGGTCAGTGGGATTAGCAAGGCAAGAGCACTCAGTGAAGAAAAAGAGTATGTAGGTGAGAGTGCAAAACATGTAACAAAGGTGGAGAGCCACTAGCCATTTGCGGGTAGGTATAGTCTGTCCAATTTTTCAACTTCTCCATTTTTCTAAAGTTAATTAATTTGAACAAATAACTTTATAGCTGTGCTTGATAGAAATTTTAGATGTGTAGGTTTTAACCACTGCAGAAACAGAAACTAGTGATATTAAGAGTTGTTAGATGTAGAGAATATATACAATGTTTGATTGTAGCTAGCAACACTCATGAAACATGCAAATAGAAAATTCATTCCCATGGAGAAATTTACCCACCACAAATCTCTTAAGAACTTCAAAATTCTTGAAAAGGTTAAGGAAAACCAATAGACTAAGATTTTTTCTTCTTTTTTTTTCAAAATATTTATGGTTAGAAAAATTTAATGTATAAACTTATGAACATATCATAGTACAAGAAACTTGATCAAGAGACCTTGTTTTTCATTCTATTGTAGTTTCCTTTCCTATCTCGACACATACATAGCAGAAAACAACTTATATCCATAACATAATCCATAATGTATATTGTTAAAACATCCTATATACATAACAGAAAACAAATTAGATATATAACACAATCCATAATGTATATATGTTAAAAAAATATATGCATAACATTGTAGAGGAGATTTTTTTTTTGTATCAAATTGAATTTGAATCCATATTCAAATTCGCATTTGCTAACTATGTAAGAAAGGACCATTGAAAGCAATGTGGGATAGGTAGGATCTTAGAGTGGGTAGAGGAGAACTATGATTTATTGTACTCAAGAGCTGTCACATATATCAATCTGGATTTTGCAGTTGTAGGGCCATGTTTTATTGCTTCTACTACAGCCCAACTAGATAATCTTCTCAAGGAGGCAACCAAGCAGGTTTAATGTATAAACTTATGAACATATCATAGTACAAGAAACTTGATTAGGAGACCTTGCTTTTCATTTTGTTCTAATTTTCTTTCCTATTTTGACACATACATAACAGAAAACAAGTTATATGCATAACAAAATCCATAATATATATTTTTAAAACATCCTATATACATAATAGAAAACAACTTATATACCTAACAAAATACATAATGTATATATTGTTAAAACATTATATCCATAATAGGGTAGAGGAGAATTTTTCTGTATCAAATTGAATTTGAATCCATATTCAAATTTGAGTTTTCTAATTATGTAAGAAAGCACCATTGAAAGCCAATATTTGGTGATGTGGGATAGAAGAGTGGGTAGAGGAGAACTATGATTTATTGTACTCAAGTGCAGTCGTGTATCTCAATGTGGATTGTGTATTTTCAGGGCTAGGTTTTATTGTTTTTTCTACACCCGAACTAGATAATCTTCTCAGGGAGTCAACCAAGCAGGTTTTATGCTTGTCTCAGTATATAGTTTTGAGGAAATAATCATAATTATTCTGATGAATTTATTCAAGTCTTACTGAATGTGAATGTTAGAATTGTTTCAATATATCGTTTCTGCCTTCCCATAACTTAATATATTTGTTTTCAGGCTGTAGATCTTGATTATGCACCCCAAACTATCTATGAATCCTGGTTTACATCTAACAATAAATCTGTGTCAACTATTGTATGCTATACATATATTTTGATGTTCTCGTTTTTTTGGAAGTTATAACTTAATATTTTAGTCTCTTTAGAATATTATAATCAGTTTGGTTTCCTTGCTATCATTGAACATGAGATTGGTAGACTAGGTGGTGGAGGCTCAAACTTTACTTCTTTCTTCCATTATGTTCTAATTCCTGCAATAGACATTTACTATGGGAATGGTTGGGCACAATTTCCTCAGCCTAATATGCTAGTCTTTTATAATCATTTTAGTTTAAGAGAAAAATAGTTTGAAACTTGTTAGAAACAAAATTATAATATGGAATCATAGAAAGGTATTAATTTCAGAAAATCTATTCCTAGATTATCCAGTCTACCACTCTCTATATGACAACTAAATGCAGATGGAAAAATTAGGAGACCCACACTTTTGTAGACATGTTGCAGGTAATTATACTATCTAATCTAGCCCATATACTCATCTTCAAATACCAAATCATGTATGTAGCCCCTTCTAGTTTTGGTTGATGCCATAGGAGTGAATTCTAAATAAATTTTCTAAAGAAAGCCTATGGTTAGTTTTCTCAACAGTGGCGGGAATTTGGGGAATATTTGCACTCAATATTGGTGACGAGGACATCCTACCTTTCAACTATGATAATTATATTGATGAAATCCAGGTAATGCAACCATGGCTATTAAATATTGGCACAATGGTTGCTATAAAATATGCAAAATATTTGTCACGTGTTTGAGCCTTGTAAGGTATGTAAAATATTTCAAATGTGTTTAGGAATTCATGTATTTCATTTAGCATTAGTCATTTTTTATAATAATGCTTAAAATCAAAAGATAATATCAATAACCATAATAGGGTTCACACATCTTTACCCCATGAAACTCTATAGTCCCATTTCTCATTTGTTTTCCCATTTCTGGTAACATAGCTTATAGATAAATTGAAATGACATGTGAATAAGAACCCCAAATTAATTAAAAAATACCATATAAATGGTAAAAATACCATACAGATACTACACCAAGCATCCCAATAACAAAATCATTAACTATATACACAATAATGAAATTTTGATTATTAGACCATATGTTATCATTACCCAAAAGATTTCAAACTGAAAGGCCAAAAGCAGTGCAATAGACGAGAATGGAAACACATATAAAACACCATCAATAGCCTTTGCGATCATGGAAATTTCTTTGAGATCAACCTTGACATGAGCAAGGGTCTTTAGATGATGAATTACTCTTAGAGGACCTCTGAGAATTTTGTTGTATTTCATCCACAGGAACATAGCCATAAATCGGAAAATATGGAAAATTGTACACCAAACCACAAACATCACACCCCATAGTGCCTACAGAATTCCTATTAAATTCCATATGGGTAGGATTCTTCCACTGTATTAGTTAATATGTGGTATAAAGGGCATGGATTTAGGCTGATTATTTTTTCTGGTAAAATCCAATAATAGGGACATGAGAGATATGTAGCATCCTATATAGTGATGTATTTTAAGAATGACATTGGCCTCAGATTTTGTTGACTTTTAATTCAAAAAATGGATTTTCCATAAAGGCAAGGAAAGGTCCAGAGGTGGGGTGGTAGCCAATGGGGTTGTATACTTGTTAATTTTAGGTATGTCCTATGCTTAGAGCAATTTATTTCAATTTTCATAGTTAGCTGAATATCTTTTTGAGATTAACAATCACATCAGCATTAAAGTAAACAACAGATAGGACATAAACAGAAATCGTAGAAGACAAGTGAAGAAAATAGGACACAATATGTGGCGCTAGCTAGGGACAAACCCCAATGTGGGGAAACCTTTGATCAATTCTTCTTATATGTTCTTCAAAAGTTCAACACACACACGCACACACACACACACACACACACACACACACACAAAGAGAGAGAGAGGAGAGGAGAGAGAGAGAGAGAGAGAGAGAGAGAGAGAGAGAGAGAGAGAGAGGACGTTTACACCATAAGTCAACACTTTCACTTATCTAGAAGGTCATCTCTAAGAAGATGATACATGAAATCAGTTGAAGACATGCTGCTTCAACTGATTCTCCAATGTGACTCCTTCACCTATCATTTTGATGCATCTTGTCATCATGCTGAACCTCACCATGATGCACCCATCATCACAATGCTACATCTCATCATGCTTTACTAATCATGACTGTACCCATCACTATACTACATCTCTTCTTGTTCCAGTATGTTGACCTCTTCATTGCACTATGTTGCACCTAATGCATGCTACAATACCTCAGCATCTTGTTGCTGCTTCCATTACATCAAGTTGCACTATGTATCACTGTGTTGCACCCCTATTACTGTGCATTATGTTGCATTATCATACAACTGTAGTATACCATGTTGTTGCTTCCATCAAAACATGTTGCACCCCTTTTATTTCATTAGTCTTCTATTCAACACCTTACTCTCCCATGCTGCGCACACACCTTATTCCATTGTGCTGCACCTTATAAATATCATTGTGTTGTACCTAAGTCAAGCTTTATTACCCCATGCTACTAGCTATGGCCTGTGGCCTACGCAAGTAGCATGACAACCCAACTATCTTCAAATCTTCTCTTGCACATTCAACAATTAAGGTACGTGAGACCCCTCCTAAGACTATGGTCTAGACCAATGTTAAGGTCTTCACCATAACTTCAACTTGACTCCTTTTAGGGAAGCTTCAATATAACAATGTACATGACTATTACCTAGAACCAAGATAACGTAGAGGGAATCTAGATCTGTGATAGTGTTTAGGTCTCTCTTCTAAGTCGGTGTTTTAGGTGCAATCTTCTTTAGGTAGCGTAGCTTCTTCTTACCCAAGACAAAAACTATGTCTAGGGCATCTCCTTTCCCTTTAGTCCCATGGCTAGGGCATTCTACCTTCATGACTATGTTAGGGATAGTGTTAGGTTCTTTATGATTGTGCCTTCATATTGTAGAGAACAACAATTAGGGCATCTCTTAGCCTTGCATTTCCAACATTGTTCTTCCAATTATGATAGCATATTAAGATCAGATCGAGGTTCTCTTCTTGTTGTGTTTGAGGGTTTCTTTTAGGAGATCGTTAAGGCTATTAGGTCTTCTCTATACGAGTGTTGAACCCTATCCTTGTTGCGCTATAAGAGCTTCCTTTTTGGGTGGCGAAGATTCTTCTCCATGAATGTAGATGAGAGAAGCGTATAGATCTCTTCATCTAGGGCTAGAGCAAACCTCCTAAATCAACTTATTCTCTTAGGGATTCTTCCTTCCACTAAAACTCAAACGAATGGGGAGGAAGAGATTAGAAGATAGTTGTGATTGTGTCCAAATGAATTTCAAGACACCTCTATTTATAATAAAATGTTGAGCACATGTGGGGTTTATTTCGTTGTTGGCCGACCTTGATGAATTGTCCCATAACAGAAGTAAATTCATACCTTCATGAATACTTATCAGAATCAGATGATCTTTAGGTCAATATTACACCTCTCGATGAGGGGGACCCAATACAAATATCAGCTACCATTAATAAGATGACCCACATGGAGTTTGTCCCTAGTTGACAATTTTAATAATACTTCTTAACAAAATCGAAACCTTGGGTATAGCAAACACTAAGCCTTGGCACTGTAACATGATTATCTATATCAAAAAAAAATTGGGGCTATTGTTGATGCCATTTTTTGTTTCTCTTTTTGCATCCATATATAAATGATAATCTCAACTCATCATTCCAAATAAAACTTTCCATTAAATTTATTAAAAAATATGTAACATTTTTAGTTTTCTATAATTTGACGAAGATGAAAGAGCCAAGGATAGAGCACAGAGAGATGATAACAAAGCTCGAATCCATCAAGGATATTATAAAAGAAACTTGTATCTTCTCTTAGAATATTTTAGTAAACAATGGGGTGAAGATATTGCTCAAGTTTTAAGAAAAGTGATGAACCTATCTCATATGGAAAAGAATACTTTAGAACCATGGGTTATATTCAAAATAATATTCTTCAATGACAATGATTGTCAAATTTTTGTCGTTAATATTGTTTATTTGGCTGTCCTTCACTACTGCTTTCTAGAGCCAACTCTGAATCAACAGAAAGGAGGAATACCCTTTTGTTATTGTAATGTCCCTTCCTAGTTATTTTCCCATTATGGACACTTTGAGTTCTTGGTGATTCCTTTTGGGCTAACCAATGCTCCAACCACATTCTAGTGTTGTATGAATCACGTGTTCTGTAGATATCTGAGATGCTTTGTTATAGTTTTCTTCAATGACATAATCATTTACAACAGAACATGGGAGGAGCATCTTCAACATTTGGAGGAGGTGCTTTGCATACTTGAAGAGCAACAACTATATGCGAAGTTGTCCAAATGTGAGTTTGGGCTAACATAGATGTTGTACTTAGGGCATGTAATTGGGGAGGATGGAGTGAAGATGCATTAGGAGAATATTCAAGAAATTCTAGATTGGCCCACACCTAGGAACGTGATAGAGCTAAGGGGCTTCTTGGGCATTTGTATGTATTACTAGAGATCTGTGAGGGCGTTCTCACAGCTTGCAACACCTCGTACAAATTTAATGAAGAGGAGATATTTTGTATGGATGTAGGTGCTAGAGGAGGCCTTCATGCACCTTAAGAGGGTCATGAGGAGTTCTCCATTCTTAGCCTTGCCGAATTTCACATGATAATTTGTGCTGGAGTGCAGTGTTTTTGGTGAAGGTATTGGGGTCGTTTTGACTTAGGGGGGCGCCCTTTTGTGTTTGAGAGAAGGAAATTTCAGCCTCACGAATGGTTGTACTCTATGTATGATAATGAGATTTTGTAAGTGATGCATAGATTGGACAAATTCAGATAGTATTTAGTGGGTAACCGATTCAAAGTGAAGAAGCAGTGGGAGAGATTACATGTTTGGTGGAGCAGGAGATTCAAGGAATTCAATTGTGAAGGTTGTTGGAGGTATCCACATCGATTTGCCAATTCATAGAGGATAAATTATAGCAAGAAGGCCATTCAAATACCCAGGTCGAGCTGCTGGTCAAAGGGCTTGTGTAATCCTCACTCTGGGCTATGCAATCCCTAGTGGGGGTCACTTTGAAGGAGGCTTAACGAGAGGATTGGGGAACTGGGTTGTGGAGAAATTTTTGGACATCCAATTTTGGGGATGTTTCTTGACTTTATGGCAGCAAGTTACAACAATGCCAATTAAAGGAAATGATTTCTAGTATTGGAGGAGGGCGAATCCCCAAGGGTTCAAAATTGGTAAGTCAAAACCATGGAAAACCCTTTCTAGGTTTTTCAGGGTTTTTGGAGATGAGTAGATCCCCAAAGTTACATAAATTTCTAGGTTTGCTTTGAGGGGGTAAATCAAAGCTTAAGTCAACCAACATTGTAGTTTTCAAGGGACAACAAAATTTTTTGGGAGCAGCAAAGCCACAACAGCTAGGCACTTTTGTGTTATTCACTTGAGGCCTGTAGATTTCCTTGTGCAAACCCAGGTGCACCTCATCCAACTTCTTTGTACTTCGATATATTTTATTAATGAAAATTGGTCATTTGGGTGTTGATGAGAAATTTTTGTTTATATCTTCCTTACAGAATAAAAATTCATTGTGAATGTTATTATTTTTCTTTGTTATGATTGAAAATATTCCATTAGGCATATTACAGTTATCAAGAGAAATATTTTGACATCATAGTACACACATGGCTAATAGAATGGGAGATCGAGTAGCTCAATAAATATGGTCAGTAATTTTTTGAAATCTATATTTAGCATACCTGACTTTATACTCCCAGGACATATAATTGAATGCTCAATCCTACAAACATGCTCCTACAAGAGACCATTGGAAGGATCACTCTTAACTTCAACATGTTCTCACTTATGTTGTAGTCTGATGTCCATTTTTGTTTTCACTTCCACAATTTTTTTCTATGTATGATTGCATTGATGATCTCAAGGCTACAGAGGAGACCTATTGAAAGATTGCTCCAACCAAGTTTTTTTGTACAAAAAGATACATGCTTAGCTATTCTAAGATCTATTTAATGTTCTTAGCGATGATTATTCTAAGAAATCTCTCGTGCTTAATTGTTTTCCTTTTTAATTTTTCAAAATGATGTGTGATGTTGTTGGGGATGACCTACTAATGATGGTAGGGAGATATTCCATTCTTGCAGATTGGGCGACCTTTAGAATCAGGCCTTGATCAAGTTAATCCCCAAGAATGCGGTAAAGGATGCCATTGGTAGCAAGAGGCTTATCATTATGTTGAATGTATCTTATAGGATTCTAGCAAAGACCCTTTTCTTTTAAGCACCCAGAAGCTAGCTACATGTATTGTCTAGTTTGAGTAGATCAACTTCATTCTGGATAGATTCAATTTGGTTACTATCATCACAGTGTGGGAATCTATGGATTTTGTTAGAGAAACTTTCTAGGACATGTTTTTGTTGAAGATTGATTATGATAGACCCTACAACATGGTAGATTGGAAATTTATCCTCCATATGCTAATATGTTTTATGTTTGGTAATAAGTTTGTTTAAATGGTCAAATCTTTTTCAATAATGCATCAAAAATTATTTTTGTGACTCAAAAACCATTGAACATAATTATATTACACATGTTAATTAGAAAAGGTTATGAATTAGCTCCCTATTTACACATCGTTGCAACTTAGACTTTGGAATTCCTCTTGGATGCCAACAAAGCACAGGATAGGGTTCATGGCATTCTCATCCAGGATAACACTAAAGTGATCAGTAGTCACTTTCAAAATAAGTCTCTTCTCAATTACAACTTGACCTGGAGTTGGTCAAAAATGCATTTGATTTTTTGGATATAATTTGTAAAGCATCTAGAATCATTGTGAATGAGGTCAATTCAGAATTCTAGTTGATTGTGCCTAATTCTTTTCCCTACTCACTCAACCACTCTTAAAAAATAGTTTACATATTGTGCAATACCTACGGATCCCCCTGGTAGTTAATGTCAAATTTGGGAATAGAGTAAGTCAGCAAATCATCAAGGAAGGGTGAGGTTGTCAGGGTTATTATTAGAAGAATATAATAGAAAATTTCCAATTACTTCATCAAGGGCCCGATTCTTACAACAAAATTTTGTACAAGAATTTTATGCATTGCATAAACCATTTATTACCTCAAGGATGTTTGTACCTGAAATATTTATAGTTTTGGTAATCATATTTCAAATTTATAAACATTCTCAATATATTTACTTGTTCAGGGAGAAAATTCAACCAGCTATGTAATTGTGAACTACTAAATATTCATGGCTTTTAGAGTTTTGCCTGATGTTTATTTCCATCTAAATTAATATTTGGATTGTTAAAAGCCTCTAATATACAATGATTAACAAACTTTCTTTTGATATATAGTGAAACTCATGTGCTTATTCTACATCATCAGTAACACCAACCACCCATGCACCTATTTATACAACACTAGTAACACCAACCAACTGTGCACTAGTTACAAGAACATATAAGTCTTGGTGTGTTTCTAAACCAAAGATCCCAAAGTAATCCAAGAAAATATAGATTATGCATGTAGACAAGGAATATACTGCAGATCCATTCAAGTAGGTGATCCATGCTTTACTCCAAATACTATTGTGGCACATGCTCACATGTAATGAATTCTTATTACCAGCTAATTGGTCACCACAACTATGATCTTCATTTTTCTAAAACAAAGTTTCTTACACAAGAGGGTCAAAGCATCTTTTCCTCTTTTCTCTATGCTTGTCACTTCAAATAATAGACTTGAATCTTTGTTATTCAAGCCTGCACTTTAACTAGTGTTAAAGAGCCAAGCATATCCTTTTAAAATGGAACAAATGAATTGCTACAATTAGAAGGTTCCTTGTTTGAGTTCCTCTAAAGAAGTTGGCTATCCAAATACGCAAGTATGAAATTGCTCAAAAATATATAGATACTCTTCATGCTTTCATGACCAATTACTAGTGCTTTCTGATCACATCCCAGTTTGTTTCTTACTTTAGGGCCTAGTAACAAATCTTGTGCATATCATGGATTTGTTTGTGATTATCTGGTTTAATTTCTATTATTAGTCCTTCTAGGATTTTATTTTTATTGACTACATTTCCATTCCATCATTAGATATCAATTTTTCCATCACCCATCCCCCAAAGTTGTCAAATGGTCATCTTGATCTGTCAAATCCAATATAAGGGTATGTTTTAACCCCATTCCTTCATATTTTGCCTTGCAACAAGTCATATTTTAGGTCTCCCTCTTTTTACTTCCAAAACTAAATGCAAGTATAATTTTTCTAGTCTTTAAATAACATACCTTGGTGAAGTTAAAATCATTTTAGGACCGCATTATCTTAGGCACTCTTAGAACCTTGCCCTTTTATCCTAGTAAACATTATCACTTGGTCAGGGCACTTCCTAGTCGAGTTTTAATTCTCTGACAATTACCCAAGGAATGTTCCAATTTGTAAGCTAAAAAGAAAAAAAACACTTACATTGATATATTTCATTTTAACCTGGTAAGGGAACTTCTTAGCCTATGTTGGATTCTTTGACAATTACCTAGGAAATGTTCCAATTTGTACGCTAAGAAAAAAAAAACTTCACTTATATTGGGATTTTTCATTTTAACCGTGTCTTCATTGCTTTTGTAAAGAATTATATGTCATTTTCACTTGCAAGAACTACAATATAATCAACTTACTAACAATTTCATGTGTTGCAGGTTATGGATGATCAAATTAATATCCAGGAAAAAAAGGGGAAAAGAGTAGCGAACCTTGATATAATTGAAAAAGAGGAGGGATCCCTCCCTTTTGAGAAGAAAAATATGCCCTAACTTATAATAAACCTACTATGGCTTTAATAGAAGAGGGAATATAGATGGACAAGATAGAAGGATAGGTGTCTACCCTCACCAGCAGTGGGAAGTATCGCCTCAAAATTGTTCAAAACCAAAAATCCATAAGTATATCCAACAAGGGAAACAAAAGACACCAAATAAATTTCTTACACTAAACTGAGTCCACGACAAGTTAAAGGCATGCTAATCATGTCCTAATATCACGGCTCTGAAGATTCATACAAAATATTTAGCCTTCACAACACCATATTTGTTTTGAACCTAAATAGCCTATATATCTCTGATTATTTCCCTAATCACAATAACTAGTAGATTTTCCTCATGAATTATTTCTCTCATTCTATCTATTATTAAAATCCACAAAATGTATCCCTACATTTCAATCTTGGGAAAAAAACATATGATTGTTATCATTTAAATTATACATATCTCTTGGAGCCCAAAAAACCATTTGCTTTGGATAAGCTTTATCTATAACCTCAAAAACAACCCTATTATAAGTTGAAGGATGATTATTTCTTCTTGAGTCTTGAAAAAGTATGGTGGAATAAAATAGGGTCATGACCAAATCTAGGTTTACCATGTTAGAACCTAGGTTCATTAAGATGTCGACCTTGGTTTGAAGGTATCAACCATAAAACTAGGACCACCCATACTTAAGATTGCCATATCTCTTTCATCATTAATACTAACATACTAAGCACCTGTAACCCATGGAGGTCCACAATAGTCATTGCAATGAAATTTATTATAATACATGCCATGTCCACAATTTTTTATATTTAATCTTTGCATCAAATGTGGCCATTTCTTATTATGAGATTTAGCACATTTGAAAATGGCATCATTCACATCATTTTTGAAGTCTACAAAGTTCAACATATTTTTTTTTCACATTTACAACTTCCCTCACATTTGTTAGTTCTTGAAGCTCGAGCACTTTCATAACAAAAGCAAGAAAAGTCAAGCAATGAAAATGGTCCACACTCTTTTCATTTGTTGATACTAGAATGAAGTTTTATTAAAGGCATTGTGTGTTTGTTTGTTTTGGTTAGAAAATGGTTTTTTCTTGGTTTTATGTGACTTTCAATTTATGATATGTAGCATGTCGAGAAATGGTAAATAATGGTGTGTGATATTTATTTTGCAAAAATTCATGTTAAATGAAAGGATACATACTTTAACCAAGCTATAGTTTGCTTTGGTAAAGGTAAAGGAAAATATTGAAAAGCTGCCTAAAATTACACCATATACAGAATTTGAACATAAGTAATATATGGATTTTCATTTTGCATATATGGCTTTTTTTATACCCGAGATATCATAGCAAGAAAGATATTGATATTGTAGAAATTGTTTGAGGACCTCATTGAGGTTGATTTTTTTGATGTCGTACTTGATTGATACTTTCTCATATGTCAGATAAACTTTAAATATGAATTAATATGTTCCTGAAACAAATATGATTCAAATTTTAAAGATATAAAAGGTTAAAACAAATGTCAATGCCTTTGTTTCATTGTAACCTGACTCTGCTGTGGGTAGGTTTCAGGAGGTGTGATTGGAAAAATAATGGGGAGACAGTGCAAAGCATGTCTTGGATATGATTCATTTGGTGTTAGAGATCCTTCAGGCACTTAATCCATCAACTTTGGAAATGTTTCTAGAAGGGATTCCTATGGTTTTTAATGTTATGATTCCTTCACCTAATGGTTATTTTGGGAAAGAAATTTTTTTAGGGATGCCAGACAAGAGATCCGTGGATAGGTAAACAAATTTTTTTTATAATTGCAATGTCCATTGTCTTTTTATTGTTTGATTATATTTTGAACATTTCTTTTGATTTTGTTTTCTATTTTAACTAGGAAATAGAAAATACTTGATATCATGCCAATTGAAACAACAACCATAGCTTGAAGATGAAATTAGTATTACATGATATTGATTGGAATCCTTATAGTTATTTTGTGTTACAATATTTTCATGACTATAAAAAATTTTTACTTTCTTGTTATTTGAGCTCTCACATGTTGTTTATATTCTTGAGCAAGTTCATGCATTAGAAAATGAAATGTCATTGCGAATAAAATGACAAAGATTAAACATCACAACTCAGATTATTTGTTTCAACATCTTATCTATAACTTGAGATTTTTAGCATGTAACCTAGTTGGCATGATTGTGCCTAAGCCTTATTTGAAGCTTGAATACTAAGTTACTAAGGTGTTATTTTATAATGTGAAATTTTGTTTTCTTTGTTTATATAGGCCATCTGGCCAAATTATAGTGGTCACTATCGCACAACTGAAGAAAACTTGTTCGAGTTTCTTACTTGTATAGGGAAAATAGCTTTGACATTGATGATGTTGAGGTATATGTCGTATAAACTCGTTATTGTATACTTTATCTTATATTCTAGTGTTCATTGTATTTCATGTCCTACACTCTATATTATATCTTCTACTATTTTCATAAAAGGAACTCAGTATTGAAGGTAAGAGGCCAAAATTGAATAAAGACCCTAAGAGCAATAACAATGGAGCGATAAATGTAAAATGAGAGAGAGAAGAGAACCGATCTAGTGATACCCTTAGATTAAATATTCCACATAAGACACACACACATAAACCAATGTTCAAGTCTTCAGAGTTGGTGAAATCACCTCCAATTCCTTGGCAACAAAATGATAATGTTTTGAAGTGATGAAACACCATTTCATGTGTAAATTATAGTCCAACCAATATTAAGTTGGAAACTCATATTGCAAGACTTTAACATTTCATATAATATAATTTTTGTTTGGAATTATTTATAGTTGCACTTGATATTGTATAGTATTGTAATTAACATATGAAACTTTGCATTTTCATATTAAATGAACATGCACATTGTATGACATTTTTTAAATTTAGTCGCAAAATCATACAAATTAATTTATGTTGATTAATAATGAACATATAAAATCAATATAAAAATACTAAATTAGTAGTTTATATTGACTAATAATGAACACAAATAAAATGAATATATGACTAAATTATTCATTTATAATTATTATTAATGAAAGTAAATGAAATTAATATAAAGCACTAAATTAGTTGTATATATAATGAATATGAAAGTACCAAAGAAAGCTAAATGACTACTCAAAATGATAAATTTATGACCGCAAATGACGACTAAATTTTGCATCTATACGACTATTAGTAGCTAATTTATAGTATCTTATAACATGACCAAACTTTAATCATATTTCTCTGGTCATTAATTAGTTTCAGACAATGACTAAAATTTACATATATATGACTATTAGTAGCTAATTTACAATATCTTAGAACACGACCAACATTTTGGTCATTAATTTTTTTTATTGGTTGATCATATAGTAGTAATATATTTGGTCATTAATTGTGGCAATTTAATGACTAAATCAGTGACTAAATTAATGAACAAATCTATGACTAAATATACTACTAGACCATAAAATTGAGACAACCAATTAATGACTAAGCTTTAAAAATGAATAAGATTTGGTAGCATTATAAGATACTATAAATTAGCTACAATTGGTCACTGACAGAAAAATGGTCATTTATATTCAAATTTTAGTCATTTTCTTAGTAATTAATTATCCATTTTCTACTAGTGTAAGGACTTCATCCTTATATTGAGAGAGAGTACATCATCTACTCATCATCTTCTTGCAAAAAATAATGAAGTGTCCTCCCCACTTTTGACACCGGGCGTGGAGACATAGCTCACATTGGGTGAACTCCATTATCATATCATGTGTTATGGTTTTTCATTATTATTGCTTCCTCTTTCGTGTTAATGTTTGTTGAAGTTGTTTAGAATATGAATTCCTGAAAATCGTCCATATCAAGGATATAAATCACACATTTCATTACATTAAAAGTGAGCATAGTGAAAATAAGTTGTAGGAGGAATCCTCCCAATGATCTCTATTGTTACAATTATGGGATGTCATAGTATCTCCAATTCAAAATGTGACATTGAAGTAATCATCATTGATGGTGGATCATTCTGTGTACATAGGGATCACAAGCTACAATCACCTCCTCCCTACTCAGTTGTGGTTATTATTCCCTACCTTTTGTATATTTCAAATATGTGTAGTCTAAGGAGTCATCATTTCAGCCATAAATAAATGGAAATGCCAACAAAACTTTAACAAATTCTAGTGATTGTTTTTTGAAATTTTAGTTACAGTTGTCAAGATTAAGGATTTTGAGTGTCCCATTTGTTTTTTATGGTGATAAATCTACTTACACCATCGTTTGAGTGAAATTGTCAACTCCATAGAGAACACATTTCAAACATAATGTTTGATGGTCATCTACCAATAAACATTAGTTAATGTATTATTAATATCAATCAATTTATAACATTTTTTCTTTTAATAATGATGAAAGGACAGACAGTTTCAAATTTACAGCCGCGTATATGTAAGAAGGTGTTAATCATATAAGGTCTCCACACCAAGCAATTAATATTTTCTCTTGATCTACATCCCACATAGTTGATATATATTATTCATACTCTATTCTCCCATCCATTCATAACCTACCTCTCTAGGATGTTCACCACTTGATATTCTAAAGAATAATGGTTTCCAAGATTCATCCATAATACCGAGAGTTTTCTTTCTCTCTAGTGGTCCATAATAGGTTCTCCAATGCATCTACACAAGTCCTAGCATTCCTAATTTCTCAATCATTACATTATTGTGTTAAAATTTTCCCTAGCTTAGAAAAGAGAGAAGGATTGTTGTGCCACCGTATAACTATGTGTATATTATAAATTGAGTTGTGTATAGGTGTTGATATGTTTTTTCACCACCGAGTAAATTCTTGTTTCTTTAACATTGTAGTGTTAATAATTTCCAAGAAACAATAAAATATATTACAGTTTCATTGTTTTAATGAAGATTTAAACAATTTTATAAGATCAATTAAATACGTAATTAACTCATTCATATAAATTAAATGGTTGATAAAGGTTGATTGACAACAATTCATGATACACGTTAAAATATTTACATACTGGGATGTTTCACCTTGCTAAAACTAAAATTATAAGAAAAATTAGCTAAATTATAACTTGATTTTAAAATATTATTTTTATTATTATTAATTATAAAAGAGAAAATATTTGTAAGTAAAACATATATACATACTATGTAGATTCATTTTCACTTCACTATGGAGATAGGATTTGTTACAACACCATGGCTTATGAATCCCACATGCCCAAAAAACAATACTTGGCTTCATATGACCCATGTTCATATGCCATTATGTTTAATTAATCAATTTAATTAAAACAACAAAAATGACATAACTAATTTCATGATATTTCTCAACCTTTTAAGAGTGATTATTACTAAGAATATTTTAAAATATTCCATGGAGGTTAAATTTCTATCGTCCATCTATTGATTATTGATAAATGAATTAAAGTTGTAGAATCCCTATTAAAAAATGAGTAATTATATGAGTTAAGTTGTTTATGAGTGATTACTTTTTATCTATTTGTAATTCCAAAATTTGGGTTGATTATGAGTGTACTTGCTTGCATAAGGAATTCATGGACAAACAAATGAATAATTATTTTATGAACCGCTAAAATATATCATTATATATCATTGTTAACCATGAATCTATAATCTTCTAGAGGAATCAAATGTCTTGGGGTGAAAACATGTTTTAAACTATAAAACTTAAATAATGATCTCCACTGCAAGAGATTCCATCCCTCTCAAAACTTGATAAATCTAGGAGTAAGATGGATCTATGCTAGTTATACACATAATACACACATACACATACATCACACACACATTATATATATATATATATATATATATATATATATATATATATATATATATTCACACCACCATGTGTGAACTCAATGTTGACAATGGAAGGAGTAACGTATATCATTTATTTTGAGTAATAAACTAATAAAATGTTTTAAACGTAATAATTGTTTTGCGTGGTTGGATGGAATGACTAAGATCCTCATCATCTAGGTTCAATTTGTGAAATTGATGTGGTAAACATGATGAGATTTTATCAATGTAATGTCTTACACATTTCCTTCATATTGAATTGTAATATAAATATCATTTTAAATCCCACATGACTCTATATTGAATTGTGATTAAGTTACACCTTTGTCTCATACTAAAAAGTAGTAACATGATAAATGTGATGAACTTTGATGTAATGCCTCACAAAAATTCTTCATACTCAATTGTAACATCAATATTATTTTAAATGCCACATGACACAATATTGCGTAGTGAAGAAATTACACATCTCCCTCATACAAAAAGTAGAAAGAAAATACAGACTCAATTAAAATTTTTTATTCTCAATTACTTTATCTCACTATATAAAAGAAATGTAAAATTAAAATGGGAATTGAAGTATTTAATTTTTCGTTGGAAATAGTTTTTTGTTATTACTATTTTTAAAATTTTTTAAAAAGTAAAGATTCTTTTTTTCTTTTTGAATGTAACTTTGTGGGACAACACCTCCCTCATACTAGTTGTATAGTACCTCTTGATGAAAATGTTAAGTATCATGTGATCTAAATTGAATGAGGCATGGGACAACCTACAAATAATTTGTCATGAAATAAGCTACCATATGTGTGGCACGAGGATAATTGAAGATGAAATATTTTCTCTCTTAAATTGGATTTCATATATCCACTTTCAAAAATAATTTCCATGTATTATTTCAATTCCATGACTCATAATTCTTATAAAATATGACCTTATAATTAATAAAGATATACCACAAAAAAAAATTGGAAATTAAGGAGTCATGGCTACATATTTTCCTTGTCTATTCACAATGTAATAATAGTTCAATACATGAGCTTCTATGGCGCATTTTCACAATGCATTTTCAGCTACTAAAAACGTCACGAGAAACTAAAGAACTTTCAGGCTTTAAGATTGATGCGAGAACATCTAGCTCCAACAGTCCTCCTACAAATATTAATAGATGTGAGGAATAAATAGTCCCTAGTGAGGATGCCACTACTCGAATTAGGAAGACTGGTTATTCAATTTCAGATATAGTTAAGTGTAGTTTACCAAATATTGATGAAAATGTATTCTCATCAGATGAAGGATTCAATTGGTCAAATGAAAATTAGAATAAAATTGAAAGGAATATCAATGTGTGTTCATTTTCTCTACATTTGAGAGCATGTACGTACTTGGATGATGCAAAGTGGAAATAAATTGGTAGATTCTCTAAAGAAAAACAAGATTTGGCAAGGCCGAACATGTTTGTAGAAATCCTATTTGCAATGTGTTTGTTAATCCTTTTAACTTGACTTTTTAGGATCAAAGGAGAAATTTTCAAAATCTATTTGACATAATTCCCTAGATAGTTTTGGGCGATATAAGATCCTAGCAAGAGGGGCTTTTGTGAGTTTTCAGGGCTCCCTCTTGGAACATCAATGTTGTATAAGTATTGACTACAAAAGGCAGTGGGGACCTAGATTTGTAAAAATTCCCATTTTTTGTCAGTTCCTTGTTGGCAAAGTCCTTATGCATTATGGCCAAATAATGAGATGTTGTATAATCAATTGCATATGACATTTGAAAGCTAACAGGGACTACTTGTGGTAGCAATGATCCTCCTCCATAATTGAAGATGAAAAAAAGACTTAGATATTAGGTCATAAATAAGGGGACCTTAATCTCAGTTATTCGAAGTCTAAAAGAATGTGCCAGGAGTGGTGCAACATCCTTTTCTTTCAATCCCATGTATTTCAAGGATACCTTGAGGTAAGATATCAGTTCTCAGTCACACAAGGATCCCTGACATCAGGCTTTTATGTTGAACAATTCTTGTGTCACACCAAGTTTAGAGGTGGATGAGATAATAAACAAGTAAATGATGAAAAAATTCAAAATTCGGGAAATTATATGTCGATTCAATATATTTTTCTCCTTCTTATTTTCTTTTGTAGGATTGGGTTCATTAGAACTTGTCCTAAAACATATTGTTTCTATTCTACCCAAAAGATTTATTTTTTATTTTCTTCAAGGATCTCAAGGATCGAGGAAGGCTTTAGACCAAGGTCCTTGCTTTTGGGGATGAATTTTCTTGTCATTTTAGGCATGACTTCCAGAGTTTAATTTTATGACCATGAAGTCAATTTCCATTTCATGTTTAGCTTAGACTCCCAATCTCTCCCCTTGAATGGATCTTGCTAGATATTGCAGAGGATACTGGTGACTCCATAGGAAACTTTATAAGGTTTAAATTAATATACTATCAAAAGGATTTGCCAATTTCATGCACATCTTTGTTGAAGTGGATCTATGTGAAAGTTTCCCAAATAAAATTGTCCTCAAGTGGGGGCACCAATAGTATTCCCAACAATTGGACTATGAAAACGTCGTGTTCAAGTGTAGAACCTGCCAACAACTTGGGCACCTTCAGTATGCATGTCCCTTCCCAAAAGAGACTGTGAAAGAAAAAAAAGGTGATAAAAGAAACTGTGCTTGGCACAATCCAAAGGAGACAACAAGTGCCAAGAAAAATGTACGTCAAAATAAGAACAACTCCTAGTAGCATAAGAATTATGTGAAAAATATAACATCTCAAGAATAAAATCAGACTCTAGTACTACTAATACATTCCTTAGCAGAAGAAAATTCTTCAGCAAAGGAAAATGAAATAACTATTATTATAACATTGTGAGCAATCTGTGGGAAAAAACAGCATCATGAATCAAAATAGCCATATGATGAGAAATATATGTCAAACCCAGACGAAGAGGTGGACATGGTACTTTCTCAAGGTAATAAGGAGTTGACATTATCCTTAGTTGTGATGGACAATTTTGTTGGGTGGATATATGTTTGCATGAGAAATGGGAAAAATAGAAAACCCATGATTTATCATGTTCGTTATATCTAGGGTTGCAATAGACGTTCTTGGATGTAAAATGTATTTTCTTATATAATATGATTTTTTGGAAATAATAAAACTAAATCTACCTAAAAAATCATTTCAAAATACCATCTATCCTAACTTCTTAACTCATCAAAGTTATGGTGATCTTAATTTTTTTTTTCTTTATGGTTTATAAATATTGAGATATAATTTTAAATAAATGTAGGTAATTCCCTTATTTAAAAATCATATTTGGTTTCATGGAAGTTACCAATAATCCTAATCATATTATTTTCTTTTATAATTAATATCTTCTATTGCCTAAAATTATTGTCATAAAAAAATTTAGAGTTTGGACTACTCAACATCATCATCTTCCATAATTGAAGCCAAACCGACAATGGTGAGGTTAGTTGACTTGTATCTAAACCATCAAAATTATCAGGCTAGTAAGCTTGTAGGAAATTCCTTGAAGATAGTATCATAGTTTATGTCATGGACCAATTACAACTAGCCATACATTTAATTGTGTGAAAGAAAATAAATTTATGGAACCAAAAACATGAGCCAAGAACAGTGGATGAGCATCATTTGTAAGAAGATTTTATTGGGGTTGGATTTTAAGAACTTGATCCTATTAGAGGTTTGAGGCCATAATGAAATAAACTTTTGTATGTGCTACCAAGGTGTTGAGGTTGACCATGCAGAAGCACTAGTGGTGTTGGAATCTTTGGATTTCATTTTTATGATTGTCTTCATTTTCCAATGGAGGGTGAGAGTGTTTAGGCACTTGTTGTGCCATCCCTTTTTGTGGCCAAGCTATGGAACCCCTCTAGAACTTTTATTTTGAATCTTAGAAATGGAATAGGCATGGTGGTCATTGTGGTTAAATCTTTCAAATTTTGGATTTGTTCCTATATTTTAGTTGGAGTAGTAAAATGTAAGAAAACAACATCTTATTGGGCTTAATTCTAAGTACAAGGTCTTCATGAAGGGTCGTTACCTTGAGATCCCCAGTCAGAGTGAATACATTAGTGAGGCATAACATTCATAAGAATATAGGCCACAAGGATAGAGAATCCAGAGTGGAGGCAAAAACTAGTGAACTAAGGCAAGATAAACTAACATAGAGCCTTTAGGAGATTTATACCTTATTTATAGACTAAGGAGGGAGTAGGGTGAATAAAAAATGATATAATGAGTGCATCCAAGGGGTAATTATAGATGGGGTTGACAAAAAATTAACTCCATATTAATTTTTTCACTTTTCAATTTTATAAGAATAAATACTTTATAATTATAATTAAAATAGAAAATGTTAATTAATACATAAATTATGTTGACAACTCTAGGGGCCAACAAGTGTAGTTGATTTCTATTACTTTGATAATTACTTGTGACATATTTTTACTTTACTTGATGAAATTATTCTTTCATTTATTATTATTAGTGTTCTTTATTTTCAAACAACTACCAAATCATAAATAAAAATGAGACAATCAGGCACAAGATATAGGAAATTAGTTAAGGCCAAAACCTCTCCAATTGACAGGAAAAACATCCAGAATCCTTCTCTTCTTATAGAACTTCAATTGAAAAATTATAAGACCTATGACCCTTGACGAAGACCCTCCAAGACCAAGTCATCCTTCCTTAGTGATGAGTTTTCATTATACATCTCCCAACAATAAAATTCAACCTTCCAACAACATCTCTAGGGACTTCAACCTTAGAAACAATTTATGCAACTTCGACCTAGTAGCCTCAACAACTTTGACCTAGTATCTTCACAACTTTGACCATGATGCAACTTCAGAAAATTCAATATAGCATTTTCACAACTTTGATCTAGAGGAAAATTCACAACATTGACCTTGTAGCTTCATAAGTTTGAACTTGCAACTTCACAACTTTCTTCTAGCCTAGAAATTGTAGAAACCCCAACTAAAGAGAGAGAGAGAGATGCCCAAAAACTTTGATCTTGATCTTCTTATTATTATTCATCATTTTCTAGCTTCTACCTTGAGTAGATCAAACTTTCTTGAGTGAGTGTGCAAATGAGGTTGAATTCCTTCTTATGTATATGCTTGTGAGGGTTACAAATTACTATCTTATGGTTGACTTGTCCATTCATGTAGGCCCACTTGATCTTTGTGTCGTGACATGGTCTTGGAGGGTCTTTTGAGTTTATTTTCACTCATTAATTTTTTTATAATATATAGCATGCCCAAATTGGTGTTCAATACATGACAATGACTCAATTGATTTTACCAAATACCTAGAAGCACTCAATATGTTCTTGACCTAAAAATAGATTTCCCTTGAGCAAGAAATTTATGGCTCAAAAAAAAAAAAAAAAAAAATTGTCTCTTTTCATTAAATACATAAAATAATGATTGCATAGGCCATTATGAACTATGAACCTAGTTACATATTTCAACGCTGCCTCTTAACTAGGGAGGTATTGATAATCAATACAAGGTACTTGGACATTCTCAATCTAAAGAATTCTCATAAGATTATTCGGATTGGTAAACCATTTGTATAGCATCATATCATCTAGCATTATCACATAGAAATTCCTTAACTAAAAACTCTATCTCTCAAAAATATCAAAGCATAACGTCAGCAATGCCAATGATTTATGGACACCCTCATCATTGTCTCTCTCGGAACATACCCCACTTGTGTTCTCTCTGAGTATGTTCCACGAGGACTATACTTAGCTTGGATTCCCAATCCTCAAGGAATATCGGTCCTCTATGAATACTCTTATCTTTGATGCCCTACCACATCCTCCAAGAGTACGAGATGTGATATCCTTACCAAATCCTCCATTCTTTCTTCTTAAGTGAAGATGAGAATGATATGTCTACCTCTCCTTCTCAATTAGGGAGGACATACCCATTCCAATGAAGGAGTGCACTAATTCCTGTAAAAAGAATTTACCCGAGATCCCTCTTAACCAGGGACTTAACCAAGCCTCCCCTTAACCAAGGACTTGCTTCCAGCATCTCCCTAGGTGGAGATCATGGGACAACCAATTGCTTGTAGTACTCCCTCTTTTGATGTCATGGATTTCGTCTTTGTTATAGAGACTACATATTTTGGGAATTCTTCGGAGGGAATTGTCCATACATCACTTTTATTCATTAATCGTGTCAATAATGTCATACTTTCTTCCATTTGAAAGTGATTCACTAATCCATGTCTTGTTTTCCTTCATACAAATACCTTCTCCAAATAATTTTTTCTTCATGACCTTATCATCCCACCACATGAGTATCAGTTCTATATGACATGTACAACTCTTCCTTTGGTAGCCCTATATTGGACCATCCATATATTATTCAAATATATAAAATGAAGATTAAATTACCTTTGTGATGGTCTTACATCATGACATTTGCTTGTTGTATCAACATCATGCATTCATATTGACACATGTCCAAAAATATATTAAATGTCAAGGATCATCTTCATTTCCATACATATTCAGAGTCTTCATACATTTCCCATAGAGATGTCACGATCAATTATTCTAGTGATAGATGTTGATTTCCTTTTCTATGTGACAATAGTTTCATATTTCATGATCCTTCCTTAATTTCTTCACATATTTCTTCTTAGGAACTTCCACTCATAGTTATTTCATTTTTATCAACCACCTCATATTCCACATGAGGACTTTTTATGTTGGTTTCATCTAATCAATATGTGAACCATGCCTTTCTCCATCCTTCCAATGGAATATATCCCTTTCTCCTAATCGTGCTCATGGGGTGGATCGTTATCCGTGCTTACTCCAGCTATATGACATGGCTCAATTTTATGAAATAGAAGCATACATACCTCATCTCTTCCTTTTGGTCATATAGAATTCCTTCAGCAACTTCCTTGATTGAAATAATTTCAATCACCTTGACCTTCTTCACTTATTTTGACATCATATTGTCATTCTATCAATCCTATACAAGGTGGAATTCTCAACGAGACACATGCTTTCTTCCAGTAGGTTAACCTTCTGATGAAGATTCAAACAAATGATCTTGATAATCCTCATATTGTAAATTCTCTTTTTTGAATGATGTATGATGAGATCTATACTAGATGACTTTATTTTTCCCATAAGTACTACTTATGCTTCTAATGAGGTTACCAAGAGCTACATCCATCTATAGGTGACAACCATAGACTTTTATTTCAACTATATTTCATGCTTCTTTAGGATGATGTCACAAGCTCTTACTTTTAATCATATGCTTCCATAATGTCATCTCCTGACATGATGCATCCTATAACACTTATAATGATTCCTACCATGATAATTATACTTTACAATAGAAAACATTGAACTCGGTGAGCAAGACTATCTCAATCATAGTAGAGATGTTTTACTTCCTCCTTCTTGAAATTCTTCTTTTCAACTTTTTCCAGTTCTTCATTGATATGGGCTTCTTACCTTCCTCTTTTGTTTTTTTCCTTATTGAGATTTGGAAAATCTCTCTTTTAGTGCCCATATTCATGACAACCATATCATTGAACCTTCAACATTTTCTTCTTCATTTTCTGATGACCAAGATTCCCAAACTTCCTTTTTCTTCTAGCCATGGCAGCAAATGATTGAGCTTGCTCTCTTGGTCCTACATCGATTTTTTCCTTCTTCCTAGTTTCTTGAGTTTTGCACAATCACCATATTTCACTTAGTGGAGTAACTTCTTTCTTCCCATATATGCTTGATTTGAAGTTACCTCATTCCTCTGGTAGTGCATTGATCACTATGGTAGTCATTTCCTTGAAAAATATTATTTCTCCCAATTCTTGGAGGTATTCACTTATTTCTAACACCCTCATAAATTATCAAGCTATATCCTTCTTATTTTAATATATTAATATTATAGAAATTGAGGTTATTCTTTCAGTGGTTTTACAATCAAACCCTTAACTTGACAAAAAATTTCATTTTCTATGAGGATCAAATCTATCCTATTCTTCCATGCAAGAATGTTTGATGATCCAACCAATTTGTTGTTGTCCTTGCAATATGAAGACATTTTGACATATTCAAATATAGATATAAAATACTTATTGTCAAGTGAATATACTCCTAGATGATGAAATCTTCAAATTGATTCCTTATTGATTTTGATGATGATGTAGAAAATAGAAGATCTCTTCTTGGTGAAAATGTCTTTGTTCAAAAGCGCTCCTTGGCTCAAATGGAGTTGGCATTGATTTCTTGATGATGATGACAACGATTTTTGCTGATTTCCTTCCTTTAAGTTAATGCGAGTTAAAATTCTTTCACAACCTCAAAGTTTGAACATTCTTTAGAATTTCAACTTGATGTAGTAGTTCTACAATTTCAGCCTTTTCTACAATAACCCTGGTTCACATGTTTGGCTAGAAGATGAAAAAATTATCCTCCTTTCTACTTCACTTGACTTGACTTATTTTTCTTGTTATTTCCACTTGCAAAATAGACCTTTCTTAGCACAAAGCAAGATCATTGATGGTGGTTGAAATTTCGTATTTGCTACTATAGCAGGATGTCTTAATTCTTCGCACATGTGGAGAATATAACTCAGAAAAATAGCCCAGAAAAATAGACCCGAAAGTGATTTAATCTAGGAGGAAAGAAGTGTAGGTGATTTCTCTTACTTTGATAACTTCTTGTGATATAATTTTACTTTACTTGATTAAGTTCTTATTTACATTATTACTATTAGTTTTATCTATCATCAAACAACTACCAAATCATAAAAAACAATGAGACAATATGACATAAGATGTAGGTGATCAACAAGGGCTAAAATCTCTCCAACTGAGAGGAAACCCACCAAAATCCTTTTCTTCTTAAAGAACTTCAATTTATGAATTCCAAGACTTATAAACCTTAACCAGGATCCTCCAAGACCAATCAATTCTCCTGCTTGATGAGATTTTCGAATGTGTGAGTTTCCCAAGAACACTTCAATTGTGGAACCCCTCTTTGGATGAGCTAGGGTTTTAAGGAATTCTTTTATGCTCTAAATTATTCCCTTTCAATATGATGAGAGAGATAGTCATCCTTGATAATTGATTCTCTTGATGTTTCAAAGTTGATATCATTATACTTCATCCCTTGATTATTATTATTTGTGTTTCCCTTCTTTGATGTAGTCATCATAGCTTTGATACCATGTTGAGAAATCTAGGGGGAAGCAAGTGTAGGCGATTTCTCTTAATTTGATAACTTCTTGTGATGCATTTTTACTTTACTTGGTTAAGTTATTATTTCCTTTATTATTATTAGTTTCTCTATCATCAAACAACTACCAAATCATAAACAACAATGAGACAATATTACATAAGATGTCGGTGATCAACCAGGGCCAAAACCTCTCCAACAGAGAGGAGAACCCACAAGAATCCTTATCTTACTATAGAAGTTCAATTCAAGAATTCCAAGACTTATAACCCTTGACCAAGACCCTCGAATACCAATTCATTCTTCCTTATTGATGAGGTTTCCTTATACAACATCCAACAACGAAATTTGACCTTCCAACAAATTCTCTAGCAAATTCAACCCCAACAACATTTTATCCAAACTTGACCTAGCAACTTAAACAACTTTGACTTAGTAGCTTCACAACTTCCACCTTGATGCTACTTAAAAAAATTCAGTCTAGCAGCTTCACAACTTCAATCTAGAGGTAGCTTCACATCTTTGACCTTCCAGATTCACAACTTTGACCTTGCAGCATCACAACTTCGACCTTGTAGCTTCACAACATCAAACATGTAGCTTCACAACTTTCTTGTAGGCTAGAAACTGTAGAAACCCCAATGAGAGAGAGAGAGAGAGAGAGAGACCCAAAAACATCAATTTTTATGTTTTTCTTCTTCTTCTTCTTCCTTTTCTAGCTTATACCTTGAGGAGATCGTACTTTCTTGACTGAGTGTGCAAATGAGGTCGAATTCCTTCTTATTTATATGCTTGTGTGGGGCACAAGTTTCTATCTTGATGCTAACTTGTCCCTTCATGTATGACGACTTGATCTTTGTGCGATGACGAGTTTTTGGAGGATATTTTGATTCAATAATTTTTTCTTTAAAATATGTAACACGCCCAAATGGGTCTTCAATACATGTCAATGAATAAATTTACTTTATGACAACCCTAGAATCACCCAATCGGTGCTTGAACTAAAAAAAAATTCCCTTGAGCATGAAACCCATGCCTCAAAAACACAAATAATAAATTTATTCTTCTATTTGTATTAAATACATAAAATCATTATTACATATGCCATTATGAATACCAAAGCTAGTTTCATATTTCAACAAAATATGTAATTATTTGGAGATACTCTACAATTTAACATAAGTTAAAAGTTGTTAAAATCATGTTATTTTAAAAATTATTCATAGTAATAAAATTATGTAATTAAAGTCAAACATAGTAATCCATAGTCAACTATAGTGAACGAATATCAACTTTAATCAACTATCGTCAACCATGGTCAAATTGGTAAACAATACCCACACTTGGTCAACCATGGTTACTATAGTCAAACATGGACAATGATAGTTTCCATGGTCAATCCATGTTCAACCATGCCCAGCATGGTTAATAATGGCCATCCATAGCCATAAGTGGCCAACATCGTAAACCATGGTAAAATGGTAAAAAAATGGACACCCATGGTAAATCCTTTGTCAACATGTCCAACCATAGTTAGCCATGGTCATACATGGACAACCATGGTGAACCATATGCTACGTATTTAACCATGATTAGTGATAGTTAGTCATGATCTATCATATTAAATTATAGTTAGACTTTGAAAACCATGGTCACCCATAATTAAGTGTATGTTGACCATATTAAATTCTCCTTAACTATGATCACATTTAGATGTTGAAAGTAATGCTTCCATGTCATGTGTAATTGACATTGTCAGTCCCTACGCATCAATCTAGAAGGTGTTGATTCCTATATATGAGTGATAGAGATGATCTAGATGTGTTGAAGTAAGTATATTATGTCTCATATATTGTAACTTTTGTGAACAATAATAAAATAGTGTGTAAGTGTGATTGACGTGTACAATCAATCTCTTTTATCTCTCTCAATTTTATAACATGGTATTAGAGCATGTTCTCGCTTAAATCCTTCAAGGGAAAGCGAGGGAGATGTGAGAGAGTCCTGAGTTCTATTGCTTTATAATTAGATTAGTTGTAGCTTATATGTGTGCATGAAAATTTAGTGTGGTTGTTTCTACGTGTAGATAGATATATAGATCAAGGATTTTCTCAGACTAACCACTTCTACATCATTTGGAGTCAATGGCTGTCGGGCCAACCGGGGCTTGGATTTGATCCCCACTACCAAAAGACCAAGGGTGAAGTGGTGTATCCCGTCATGGAGCCATTGTTATTCTGGCCCAGTTCTAGCAATCCCAATGCCATTTCATAATCCAGTTCACATTTCATCTAGTCCCTAACACCACGAGTTTCATAGTTTTTGGTTGGCGGCCACAACCATGTTTGAACCTGCAGAGGGAAAGAGATGTGACAGTGCGAGAATTTAGACTTTTGTGTAAGTAATTTTTGTCGTAGAGGGGGAGTAAATCAGATCTAAAAATTTACTGTAAATATCAATGTCTCTCTCGTCTTCTTCCCACTTGCCAAGCAAATACAATTCCTAAGGATTTGCAGATGCAATTCCCTAAGTAGTTGCAAACCATTCTAGATCTGTTTGGCAATTGAGCATGGAAAAGGGGTTTTAAATATTGCCTTATAATTATTCAAATCAATGAGGAGGTGTCACTGTGTGAGTTTAATCCAAATTGGTAGGGTGCAGATCTGATCTATTTACAAGGTTGGCCGATTTTACTGATTACCGTGTTTGTGGAATCAAAATTTAGTTTTTCACTTTGTTGAATTAATAGATAATGAAAGTGCTCCCGTAGCTCGAGAGTTCCTATTCCATCGTTTCATGTGGATAACATGTATATTGTTGGTGTACATGCACTTAGATTAGCTGTGTTGGTGTACATGCACTTAGACTAGCTGTGTTGGTGTACATGCACCTAGATTAGCTCCAGTTAACTTATTGCTTGCATGTGGCACATGTACACATTAACATAAGATAAAGCACATGTAGCTTTAGTTACCTTTAGTTATTACATGCACAACTACGCTTAACTTAGTTGCTTTTATGTATTTATTCTAAACCAATATTGTAGAATCAATGATTTTTCATTCTTTTCTCAATTCTTGCTTGCTTCCTTCCTTCTCTTGCAAGCTTGTTTATTGTTTTGCAGATCTTGATCAGTGTATCTCAAAAATATTACATGGTATCAGAGCACAAAGATTTGTAATCAGTGCACACGCAATTTTATTTGCAGGTTCAAAAGATTCAAGCAAAAACAAAGAATGGAGTCTAAATTGGAGTTTCCACAATCGGCAATTCTCACTCCATCTAATTATTTCGAATGGAAGCCAAAGATTCAACTTCATCTCAGAAGTAGAGGCTTATTTCGAATAACCATGGAAACAGAAGTTGAACCAACATCGGCAATGGAGAAAACAAGATATTTCAATCGCGTGGACGAGGCCTTCGGCATCCTATGTTTATCTATTTCTCTGGAACTGGTATTTCATGTTGAATCATGTTCAACTCCAAATGAAGTATGGAAAATGTTGGAAGGATTGTTTGGAAAAAAGGATGAAATGCAAGGTCACATTCTCGAAAATGAGTTAAACTCATTAGATCCGGGAAACTTTGAGAATATTTAAGATTTTTTCACAACGTATAAAGCCTTGTTGGTTCAGTTGAAAGGATGCGAGATCGACAAATCCAAGCAAGAAAATTAGTTGATTCTTTCCATTTTATCAAAACTTGGTCCAGAGTATGCAGTATTCATCTCTACATTCCATACAGTCAAATCTGCAACTGGTGCAGCTTGGAAGATGCCCTCACTAGATTCTTTTATTCAGTCTTTGATGCATGAGCAAGATAAGCTCATCAAAATGGGCACACTTAACAATTCCAAAGACCATCAAAAAGGAGAAGGGAAGAAGGATCCTGATCCAAGAAAGGGAGGACAATCAATGTGCAATTATTGCCACCGTGGTTTTCATCCTGAATCTGCATGCATGAAGAAGACTATAGATCTGTTGGAAATAATACTGAGAGGGGGGTGAATCAGTATTATCACATTAATAAAACTTTTTCATTTCCAAACTTTGATTCATATATTCTACTTCCACAACTTCTTATGATGAGTGCATTAGAACATTATCAACCATCTTATCAGTTAATAGATGTAGTAACATAGAATAGATCATCACACATAAGGCACACACATGAACACCATGATATAAGGTGGAAACCTAATGCGGGAGAAAACCACCTGCTGCAAGTCATCTCAATCTTCTTCTTAATAAGAAAATCCTTTTACAATATTTGTACTGGTGCAATATTATACCAGTACGGGAGCTACAACCCCCTTTGCTCTTGTACTAGCCGATCCATTTACTAGTATGCAGGCTGCTACCTACTACAATTCTCCAAAGATTCCCCTTTGCTTTTGTACTAGCTTAAGTACTAGTATGTAGGTGCCGGCCTACAATCTTCTCTCCTCAAGGTACCACATTTCATCAATTTTCATACTGGATACACTGAAGCACAACACATAATATTAAAGGCCACGTTTCATTCAATTTTCATACTGGATCCATAAACATCAAATGATCATCAAGTATCAGTAATTCACCCAGATAACCAGATCCACAATAACAAAAAACTAAACCCAGAACACCTTCTGCGGCGTCTTCTGCGGCGCCTCCTGCGGCGTCTCCTGCAGCGCCTCCTACGGCGTCTCCTGCGGCGCCTCTTGCGGCGCCCCCTGC
>APFE031608470.1:80464-102107 GCA_000404065.3 Pinus taeda
TTTTCCAGTCTCTCCTGGAAGGGAGCTACAACCCCCTACTTCTTTTCTTTCAAGGACCACTTTTCATAAATTTTCAGACTGGATCCATAAACATCAAATGATCATCAAGTACTTGTAAGTCACTCAGATAACCAGATCCACAATAACAGTAAAATAAACCCAGAACACCTTATCAACAAAAAAATCAGTCAACAAAAGATCTTAAGACAAATACGCAATTTCCTTTTCTCTGGCCTGCATCGCTACGCACTTCACCTTCTGTGGTGTCGCGCACCTCTGCAATTGCGCCTTCTGTGGCGCCTCCACACTGCGCCTTCAGTGGTGCCTCTATGGCGTCTCCTGTGGCGCCTCCACACTGCGCCTTCTGTGGCGCCTCTGTGGCGTCTCCGCACTGCGCCTTCTGTGGTGCCTCTGTGGTGTCTCCACACTGCACCTTCTGTGGCGCCTCTGTGGCGTCTCCACAGTGCGCCTTCTATGGCGCCTCTGTGGCGTCTCCTGTGGTGCCTCTGTATTGCGCCTTCTGTGGCGCCTCTGTGGTGTCTCCGCACTGCGCCTTCTGTTGCGCCTCTGTGGCGTCTCCGCACTGCGCCTTCTATGGCATCTACGCACTGCGCCTTCTGTGGCGCCTTCGCACTACGCCTTCTATGGCGCCTGCACACTGCGCCTTCTGTGGCGCCTCTGTGGCGTCTCCGCACTGTGCCTTCTGTGGTGCCTTCGCACTGCGCCTTCTGTGGCACCTCTGCACTACGCCTTATGTGGCGCCTCTGTGGCGTCTCCTGTGGCGCCTCCGCACTTCCGCAGCTACAGTGCTCGAGAGATCACCCTTCACAGATTCGCTTTCCACTTCACTTTCATATAGATCGAGCTTTTTGAAACAATAACCCAATATTTCAGATCTTAAGATATTCAACCCAAAAGCATGCTTAAGCCAAATGATCTCCTTTGCTTTATATAGGCAAGCTCTTCCTCAAATCATGGATCATGGGGCTCAATAATAATAATAAAAAAAAACAATACCATGGGCCAAAACCATAACAAACCAATACCATCAACTCAATACTAGGGATCAAAATGACTGTCGAGATGCCATGGTCCAAAAACCATAGGTTCAAATTCCAAGGACTAACTACCATCGACCAAAGGTAAGTTTTCCCACATTAAATAAACTTTTCTCTGCATAAAATTCCGTGAACTTTTTTCCACATGAAATAAACTTTTATAAACTTTTCTTTGCATAAAATTCCGTGAACTTTTCTCTACATGAAGTAAACTTTTCTCTGCATAAAATTTCGTGAATTTGAAAATAACTTTGCTGCACTATAATTTATCATATGAGTGATTTGCCATCAAGGAAAACAGTTTAGCCATAATGCCAACAAGATCTTATGGTGCAGACACTCCAGCAACACAATCTTGGAGACCACATTCCTGAGAATGCTAAGAAGAAGTCTGGAGAAAAAGCATCAGATCCAAGAGGTAACATGCATGCTTTGATTTCTCTTCATTCTTCACCACAAGAATGGATCATCGATTCAGGAGCTTCACATCAATTGGCTTCTTCAAAGGAATCCTTTTCTTCTCTACATGCATACTCAGGTCCTCCCATTCTCATGGGGGATAATTCTGGAGTTGCAACAACTGGACAAGGAAGAGTGCAATTCGAAGATGGAAGTTTTGAAAATGTCTTTCATATTCCAAGGCTTTCTGTGAATCTTCTCTCAGTGTATCAGATGACACACACAGGCAGTGGAAGGAAAGTGGAATTTACCCTAGATTCCGTGAGAATTTATGACATGAAAACCAATTTGAAGATTGCATCTGGCAAAGTAAATGATTAATCTCGTCTGTATACATTTTCCGATTTTGTTCCTCAATCAGATTCTATTTTGATACTTACACATGCAAATGAAGAAAGGAGTGTAAAGTTTGACGAAGATATTTTGCATGCACCAGTAGATAAACTTTTTACCAAGTTTCCATCACCACTCATTGATGAGTATGCAGATGAAACTTCAGACCAACATTCTGATGACGATGAGTCTCTTCCTGTGACCCCTGTTAGACCGCCAGTTGTTGAACATCGAGATCATACTTCTGCACGTAGTTCGTAAGATTCTCGACCACCTTCAATACAAAAATGGCACAGCATGAGTGATATCCTTGATGACCCTGCCTCTATCCCTCTGTTTGAGGAAGATCCGCAAGCACTCTTAGCTATGGAGCCATCCATGCCCATGCATGCTTATATGATGCATGGATTTGATCCACAAACTTATGTAGAAGCAAATGGGCATCCTGAATGGGAAGCCGCCATGGATGAGAAAATCTACATGGAGCAGCCACCGGGATACATGCAGAATTCATCTTTGGTTACGTGGGTTGAACATGTTGAAGTGGACGAGAGGGTTGTGCAGTGTATTTATGATAAGTTAGTAAGCAGCGATATGGCGTTCGGCGTGAAACGGTGCCTATCAACTCTGGAAAGGCAGTGTGAACGTTTGGCCAGTATGCTAGCTTGCAATATACTTGCAAGAGACCTTGGAGTCATATCGAATCCGGAAGGGAGAAGAAGCATGCTCAAGTTAGCGGAGCGCATGACGAATAGCTTCTGCGCTAGTGTGAGTGCTTCTAATGCACACACTTGGACAACTCTTTCTGGTAGCAATGCTGAAGATGTTCGTGTTATGACTCGCAAGAGCGTAGATGACCCAGGCAGGCCTCCAGGCATTTTCTTAAGTGCAACAACCTCCTTCTGGCTTCCTGCACCTCCTATGCGAGTCTTTAAATTCCTGCGTGATGAAAACTTGAGGAACGAGTGGGACATTCTATCCAATTGTGGTTTAGTCCAAGAAATGGCGCATATTGCCAATGGTCAATATCCTGGAAATTGTGTCTCTCTTTTGTGTGTCAACAACTTGAATTCGAATCAGGGTAACATGCTTATTCTCCAGGAGAGCTGCACTGATATATGTGGCTCTTACATTATTTACGCTCCCGTTGATATAGTGGCCATGAATGTCATTCTCAACGGTGGTGATCCCAACTACGTGGCTCTTTTACCATCGGTTTTTGTTATTTTTCCTGATGGCACACAGTCGAGTTTGGGTAGAAATGTCATTAATGACAAAATCTCTAGTGGCTCGTTGTTGACTGTGGCTTTCCAGATTTTAGTCGACTCTGTGCCAACAACAAAGCTATATTTAGGGTCGGTTGCAACTGTCAACAGCCTCATATCCTGTACAGTTGACTGAATTAAGATGGCTCTGAACTGTGAAAACGGTTGATTGAACAATGCGCCTCTTATTTCTCGTTTCGTTTTCGTGTGTGTAAAATGTCAAAACGCTGCCTTTTGCTTGGCATTTCACCCACAAAAATAAACTGAAACTGGATCTCCTATTTTTTTATGCATTGTATATGGGTACCTAAAAAGGCCGTGTTGTCGGGACTCATTCATTTTGCATCATACTCACCTAAGTTATGCTTAAGGGGGGGTGTTGGTGTACATGCACTTAGACTAGCTGTGTTGGTGTACATGCACCTAGATTAGCTCTAGTTAACTTATTGCTTGCATGTGGCACATGTACACACTAACATAAGATAAAGCACACTTAGCTTTAGTTATCTTTATTTATTGCATGCACAACTAAGCTTAACTTAGTTGCTTTTATGTATTTATTCTAAACCAATATTATAGAATCAATGATTTTTCATTCTTTTCTCAATTCTTGCTCACTTCCTTCCTTCTCTTGCAAGTTTGTTTACTGTTTTGCAGATCTAGATTAGCGTATCATAAAAATCTTACATATATCAATCTCAGATTGTTCATGCAAAGTGGTGATTGGCCCCTTGATTCCTGCGGCATAAATCTGTGGAGGGTTTGATCATTTTGTTGAGTCAAAGGAAGGCGTGAAAGTCATGAAAGCGACTGTTGCTCACGACATTTCAGTGAAATTCGTCTAAGATAAATCGTTCACGATGATTCGCTGGAATCCCAGTGAGGAAGTTCAACCTGTTGTGATGAAGAGTGATAGTCACCACCGACTACAGATTCAGATATGATAGAATTATGGTTTTTGCGCTCCAACTATTTTTCGAAGCTTGTAATTCTACGACGCGTTGAGGCTGCTTTTGTGTCTATTGTTCAGCTCAAAGCATTGTCAATCGTTGCAAGTGGCACACGGTAAACCCTCACAGGAACTCCATTTTAAAGGTCGTGGATACGTAATTGTGCCACAAATGTAACGAGAAGCATAGCTTTGGAGATCGGGATTCAAAACGCTGCAGATCACGTGCATCGGGTACACCTATCAATAAAATTATGGTTACCTGAGATTTATTTGAGTCGAGTGGCCATTCATCCATCAATTCCACTACCTTATTGCTACACGTGGCCAATCATTTCTACAAAGATCTGTGGAGGAGATATTATGGTCTTTAGATGATGATTTTCTTAGAACTAATATATCTATGTCAGTTTTTAGAGGTGTGCAATTTCAGCAACTTTATTATATTATAGTGAGTTATTGTGGAAAGTGTAATATGAAAAATCAAATGCAGAACTAATTATATAGAACATATAACATATTTTTTAATTTGTGGTTCTATGGTGATACAAGAATATATCACTAATTTGATTATGTGTAATATGTTATAAGCTCGTGTCAGCGTGTGGAGCGAGGAACATCAATTTACAAGTTAATTTGATTATGTGTTTAAGATGGCATCTTGTATAATTGACTTTTGAATACATGCAGTACTCAAATTGCGTTCCTAGATAACTGGGGAATACAATAGGAGACCATGTGTTCAACAGATGGAGGTATGTCAATAGGATGGTTCAGTATCGTGACTAACCCGTCATGCTTTGGGAGGTTGAGAAACATAAGATGGTCTGAAGAAATTGTGTTTTAAATGGAGGTCAAGTGACATCTCAAAGATGTGGTGGTGAAGAAAGAGCGGTGTTTGCAAGATTCTAGAGTGGATGTGAATGTTGATGTAGACTAGTTAGACAATTATCATATTGTTGTTGTAAGATGTGTTTTTAATGTTATCCATGTAAGCATTAAGGGAAGGCGCTGGAAGTAATATTTCCATGTCATGTGTAGTTGACATTGTGAGTTCCTAAGCATTAATCTAGAAAGTATCGATTCCTATGTATGAGTCATAGTAATTATCTAAATGTGTCAAAGTAAGTGTATTATGTCGTATATACTGTAACTTTTGTGAACAATAATAAAACAATGTATAAATGTGATTTATTGTATACAATCAATCTCTCTCAATTTTCTAACATTAAACAAACTCAAGCATAATGTACGAGTCTTCCTTATTCACGCCATTATCAATTAATACAACCACACGAATAAAAATATCACTTTCCACATTTCATAGATATAAATTAAGTAGAACAACAAATATCAATGGGGTTGTACAATTATAAATCTCTTAACTTATTCATAATTAAATGCTTTGAAATTTTAATTTATTATTTGATATGTTTGTATACCTTTCATCGCATTGTGATGATGGCCATTCTTGCAGCGTCCATGAGACCGACTTCACCCTTGGGATCTGATGGATAGTTGTCAACACTAAACAAAAGGTTCCCACTCTAATCGAGCACAATAAAGCCATTACAGCTTGAATCGAGCGCAGTAAAGCCATTGTAGCTAAAAAGAAGATATTTTTTTCCACTGTGTTAGTGCTGAGGTAGAAGCGTTGGAGAAGTTATAATCGAGAACAACATAGTGTTGGAAGGTATTAATTCCAACTACCCACCATTAATACAGTTGCTAGATTAATCTAGAGAATTCAATAGATGTTAAAAGTGTAGTTTCTAGAATTCGGCGGATACATTGACAAATGGGAAAACTTCCTGGAGAAGCCACCACCTCATCAAACTCCAGAATTTTCTATGTTGTGTATAAATAACTATTCATCATCGAATGAAGGCAACTCTTATGAGTTGTTTGTGTGTTCATCTTTGAAGTTCTGAGCTCTCTGATTTGATATCAGAGCAGTTGTGTGGTTGAGTTTTGAAGAGGTGTGAGATAGCTTAGTGTGCTGGTAAAGAGCCGTGAGCGTGGGCGACTGAGGTCTGTGTTTTGATCAGTGTTGAGAGCGTGAGACTATGTGATCTTATGAGTAACCAATAGGTTGATGTGTGAGCTTGTGAGAGTCCATTGCATGATGGTAAGAGAGGGCGAACTAGCCAGAGTTTTAGCTTGCTTGAAGACGAAGGTTCCTACATCACCACATTTTAGTGTTTCATTGCAGAGAGAGTAGTTGTAGTCTATTGGAGGGAGCCAAACTGTTGGAGAGACTGCAGAGTGTGATTAAGAGAGCTGCTGGAGGGAAAATGTCAAAGTGAGCTTGGAGAATGGTGTGCTGGTGGTGAGCACGTCGAAGGTGGAGAAGAAGGTTGGTGAAGTGAAATTTATTAGTATAGAGTCCGGGGCCGACAACTAGAAAGGTTGTTTGGAAGTGACGACAATTTTGGTATATCTTTGATTTTCTGTTTTCTCGTTGGAATATGTTGCGGAGAAGTTTGTGTGAGTTCTTTCCTATGTGTAGCTAGTGTGAGATCTCTGTTGCAGAGAAGTTTGTTTGTGGCAGATAAAGACTCTGGCGAAGGGTGAACTGGTCGAGGGGGTTGGAGGGAGCCATTTGCTGCCAAGAAAATAGAGTTGAATATTTCCAAGAAGGAGTTGTCGTAGTCTCAAAACAGTTGAGTGGGGCAAGCTTTTGATTTTTTGGTGAACAAGAGATTTTTTGTATTTGTTGGTATTAGACTTTGTGTGAGGAATATTAAAAAGTTTCATAAACATGCGTTTCATTTTTGTTGTGAATTATTTTTCTTTGTGTACTGCATAAACACAAATGGGGCTAACATTGGATGTAATATTTCTAGATTGGTTAACAAGAATATTTCTTACTCTGATTAAAAAAAAAAATAAGAAAAAAAAAGGAGTGTTATTATTGGTCATATATAAATAAAAAAAGAAAAGAAGGTTGTAAGGATATTAATTATTGAAATTGTGAAAAAAAATTATATCTTGGTGGAAAAGGATTTATAAGCTTATGCCTAATATATTGGAAAAATCTTATTTATCTGAATCTAACAAGTTAGATGGTGAAAATTATGCAAATTGGAATTTTAAGTTGTGGACCTTGATGGAAGGCAACAATACATGGGTGATTCTATCTGGAGCTGAAGTTAAGCTAGTGTCCCCTCAAACCAGAGATGCTGCAATTCAAGATTGGGAGCGTCGGGAAAACAAAGCAAAGGTGCTTTTGCGGATGACGGTTAAGGACAACATTGTTCCACACATTAGAGAGTGCAAAACATCCAAGGAGATAGGGGACACTCTCAAAAATTTCTATGAGACGAAGACTACAAATTGAATATTGTATTTAAAGAGTAAGCTTCTTTCAATAAAGATTGAAGAAAACGAATGTGTTAGTGATTTCATTTCTAGAATTAAAGATCTAAAGGATAAACTAGGTGACATTGGTGAATCAGTGTCTAGTACAGACTTGGTTACTGTGACATTAAGTGGAATGCTTGATGAATATCAAATGTTTATATCTAGTCTTTCAGCTAGAGAGAAGGCTCCTACTTTTGATGAGTTGGGAAGTATACTTATGGAGGAAGAAGAGCAGAGAAGAAGCATTAAACAGAAATCTCCTAATTCAGATTTGGCATTGATGGCCAAAGGGAAGAAGTCCTTCAAAGGAAAATAGTGGGAGAAAAATAAAGGCAAAAAGCCACAAGTAAAATCATTTCAAGGTACCCCTTTACCAAGGACAAATGCCAAATCAAGTAGAGATGATGTGTGTTATTACTATCGAAAACCTAGTCATTTTGCTAAGAATTGCATGAAAAGGAGGTTTGATCAATTTAAACAAAGAAGGCATTTAGGAAATTATGTTGATAGAGATGAAGCAATTAGTCAAGATGTTAGCAATCTTAAATTTTTTGTGTCCAATGCTGCTTTATCAGCAGAAACTGATGATGATAATGCTTTTTTTTATAGATTCTGGTGCATCAATCCATATGTCATGCAAAAGAGACTGGTTTGATACTTATCATGACATTAGTAATGGTGGACACATCTATTTAGGAGATAATAGATCGCATGAAATTAAAGGATATGGTAATATAAGTGTTATGATGCCTAATGGACAAGGAAAACAAATTCAAAATGTGGTGTATGTTCCTGGATTAAAGAATAACATAATTTTAGTCTCTACTATCACAGATAAATATTTAAAAGTTGAATTTGTGAAATCACATTGTTTGGTAAAGGATGTGCAGGACAACTACAAGGTTGTTGCAAAAGGAATGAGAGTGGCTTATACAAGTTGGATGTAATGAAGAATGGGCATCAAGCTTTGGCATCAATAGGCATGTCAACTATAGAGCTTTGGAATCAAAGGTATGGGCACTTAAATCATAATGACCTAATGTTACTACAAAGGAAATTGATGGCAGAACGTCTTCCAATAGTAAAGGGTGAACACTTTGAATGTGAACATTGTGCACTAGGAAAACAACATAGGGAAGAATTTCTTGTGCATGAAAACAAAAGAAAGCATGAAATACTTGAACTAGTGCATACTGATGTATGTGGTCCAATGCAAACTAAGTCACTTGGTGGATCATATTACTTCCTTATATTTATTGATGATAGCACTAGATACACCTGGGTATACTTTATAAGAAACAAAAGTGATGTGTTTGAATACTTGAAAGAATTCAAGAATATGGTTGAAAACCAAATAGGAAAGAACATTAAAATTATTCGACCAGATAAAGGTGGTAAATATGCTTCAGGAGATTTTATCAAATATTGCAAACAAAATGGAATTATGCAATGATTTACAGTACCACATGCACCTCAACAAAATGGAGTAGCTGAAAGAAAGAATAGATATTTGTTGAATGTGCTCGAAGTATGATAAAAAGTAAAGGACTTTCTAATAGTTTTTGGGTTGAAGCCATTAATATAGTTGTATATCTTAAGAATAGAAGCCCTACTAAGTATCTTGAGCACAAAACACCATTTGAAGAATTTTATGGTTTTAAACCTAAAGTTAGTCATTTAAGGATATTTGGATGCAAGGCCTTTGCTCATATTCTTAAAGAGGATAGGAGAAAGTTAGATGCTAAAGCCATCAAATGTATTTTTATTGGATATTGCACTGATCAAAAAGCATATAAAATGTATGATCCAAGTACTCACAAGGTCTTTGCAAGTAGAGATGTTATATTTCATGAGCATGTAAATAAGAAAATAAAAGAAGATGAACATAATACATGGCAGCCTTCTTATGAAAGCTTTAAGGAAGAAGAAGAAATTATGGAATCAACTCAAGAACTAGAACACATGGGCATTCCAAAAGACACATCAAGGCATCAAAGTCCAAAAAGAAGTTATAAAGGCACTCCACATATAAGAAAGTAGAAGGTACTTAAAGTAATGAACCTCTAAGAAGGTTAACATGACATATCCAAGCCCCCATCAAGTATAAAGATTATGCCTTAATGTCTCAAGTAATCACTATTTTTGAGCCCTTAAATTATGAACAAGCCAAAAAACATAAAGAATGGATGGAATCTATGAAAGAAGAATATGACTTTATAATGAAAAATGTACTTGGGAATTAGCAGAATTACCTAAAAATAAATTTCCCATAGGATCAAAATGGTTGTACATTACAAAATTTAACGTAGATGGTAGCATAGACAAGTATAAGGAAAGATTGGTTGCTAAAGGTTATTCACAGAAAGAAGGAATAGATTATGAAGATACCTTTGCTCTGGTTGCAAAAATGGATACAATCAGAATAATGATAGGCTTGGCAACTAAATATGATTGGAAATTACATCAATTAGATGTAAAATCAGCTTTTCTAAATGGTGACTTAAAAGAAGAGATTTATCTTGTTCAACCAGAAGGATTTGTAAAGAAAGGTCAAGAACATCTTGTATGTAATTTAAAAAAGACCTTATATGGACTAAAACAGGCCCCTAGATATTGGTATGAGAAGATCGACAAATTCGTCTTCCAGCAAGGATTTAAAAGGAGTAAAAATGATCCTACTTTGTATGTTAAGACAAATAGAAATGGGGATATAACATTACTTTCTATATATCTTGATGATCTAATAATAACAGGGAGTGTTGATAAATTAATTACAAATATAAAAATGAAGTTATCATAGGAATTCGAGATGAAGGATCTTGGTGAGATGCACTATTGTCTAGGTCTTGAAGTATGGAGAAATGATGGAAGAACCATAATCACACAAAGAAAATATACAAATTAAGTACTAAAGAAATTTCATATGAATGAATGTAAAGCAGTGAGTACTCCATTGGAACAAAATATCAAATTAAGAAGTGACGATGGAACAAAAGAAGTGAACGGAACATTGTATCGACAATTAGTGGGAAGTTAGAATTATCTCACTACCACCAGACCAGACATTTCTTATGTAGTAAGCATACTTAGTCAATTCATGGCTAAGCCTCATGAAAGCCATTAGATAGCTGCAAAAAGGGTCCTTCGATACTTAAAGGGAACTATCAATTTTGGTATTGAATATACTAATGCTTGTAATGTTGAACTAACATGTCATTTTGATTATGACTGGGCCGGAAATCCAAATGACAGGAAATCCACCACTCGATACGTCTTCAACATAGGATTGGGAGATATATCATGGAGCAGTAAGAAACAGGCAACAGTTTCCTTGTCATCAATTGAAGCAGAATATAAAGCATTGTGTAGTGGCACCTATGATGCTATATGGCTCAGAAGAATACTTGAAGATGTTGGTGAAGGTCAACAAGAAACTACAATGATCAGATGTGACAACCAAAGGACCACCAAACTGGGGCAAAATCATGTATGTCATGCAAGGTCAAAGCATGTAGACACACAATATCATTTTGTAAGAGAAAAGGTCCAATCAAAAGAAATTTCTTTAACGTACTGTAATATAAATGAGAATGTAGCTGACATATTCACTAAGCCTCTTGGGAAGGAAAAATTTGAGTTTTGTAGAAGTAAGTTAAGTGTTGTAGAAAATCAACATTATATTGTAAGCCTAGCTGAGACTTAGACCAGCATGCATGTCAATTAAGAGTATGTTTACAGTGTCTTATATATTTGCTATATGGTTGGAGTTAAGAGGGAGCATTGGAAGGTATTAATTCCAACTACCCACCATTAATATAGTCGCTATATTAATCTAGAGAATTCAAAAGATGTTTCAAGTGCAGTTTCTAGAATTCGTCGGATACATTGACAAATGGGCAAGCTTCCTGGAGAAGCCACCACCCCATCAAACTCCAAAATTTTCTTTGTTGTTTATAAATACATATTCATCATCAAATGAAGGCAAGTGTTCTAAGTTGTTTGTATGTTCATCCCTGAAGTTCTACGCTTTTTGATTCATAGTCGATGAACTCTAGACCTTCTGGATGAATCCTGGCAATCATTGTTCCTGGGAATATCACGCGGCGAGGAGCCAAGAGAGATAGGTCAGAAATGGATGAAAGAATGGAGAATGAATAATGTGTAAGAAATACTTAGTTACTTATACAGGACGCGAAGAGTTATTTACTTGGTGTTGATTCCTCATGTGGTTATACCTTCTTATATCCAGATGGTCGTACCTTTGGAATTTTCCCTCATCTAATCCTTATTAAAACAAACAATATCTCAAATTAATCAAATCTATATTCATGGGCTGCTATCTAACATCATATTTGGAATATAATAAGGTTGGTATTGGGAACCAGGTGAGGAGGACGATGGAGCTGGTCTGTCCATCTATGGACAAAACGGTCCACCACTAAGAATGGTTACTCGAAAGTCACATTTCAATGTGGGGGATAATATTCATCTCACGATGATAACGATGAAGGTCATATGGATCACTCTACTAGTCACTTTCATCAGGCTCATATTTAAAGTAAAGAAATGTGTGATTGATATCCTAAAATGGGTTTCTCAATTTCTTTATAATTATCCTAGCTCTGGGAAAAACCTGTCATTACTGGGAAAAACCTGTCATCATATCACTTATGTTTCATTAACACAAGTTATTAGTCCCTACCTATGGTAGAGCAGGTAATATTGTGATTGCTAGAGCGTTGACCAGCTATTAATTGATTCTTTGACCGCAAATTTTCATCACATTCCAGTTTTTAACCAAAGTTTAAAATGGGCTATTTCCATTTATTAAATTTTAATGAATGTTTAAAATTACCCTATTATTACAAACTTCACGTGCCTCGATGCTATTTTGGAGTGGACAGGTTTTTTATCCAAAGTCTCGTAAGTAAGCTTCTAACAAGTTCTTTTATGCAAAGATTTTAAAATGGTGGTTGAGCAAGTGTTTTTAACTAAAGTTGAATGGGTGACTACCTCTCTCATTTATGCCAGTCCATTGTTTAGACCTGCCACCATCCAAACCACCATAGTTGACACCTACCAAATGACCATTGTTAACGTTTTGTGGGTGTAATCCGTGATACCAAGTGAGGTCCATGGAGGAGCAAAATATTGGAAGTAGGACCATAATGGTGGCCATGAATGACACTGAGAACAACTACAATGCTATGCAATGGGTTGTTCACAAAAATAGAATCATTCTCCTTCATGATCAAAGTCATTCAATTTTCCCTCTCGCAATCATGCCGGATTCAACTTCCTATTCCACAGACACAAGTGTTGGTCAGTGTCTTCTGGTTCATTGATTGAAAGGATTTTAATCGTTTTAGCCATAGAATGAGCATGTTGTGTTGATTCATCTCAGAATTTGTGATGGATTTTCATCTTCAAGTGAAGTGCTTAATTCTGTTTTTGATATATCATTAGAGAGCCTAGATTCTGATTGCAGTTTGGCATGAGCAAGCTTCATGTTGTCACCAGTTTCATTGAGAAATTTGGAAGACAGAATCAATATATCTACAGAGAAGATTCAGAACAGAGAAATGGCGGTATGCAAAGAAAGAATTTACTCACAATCTATATATATTAGAAAGAATTTAAAAAGTTGCCATGAACGATTCCAGGGTTAGTTCAAAACTAAACTAATTTAGTTTCAATGTTGACTTGAATAGTAGTATTGTAAGCCCTTTCCTGTAATTGTTGGATGAATTTAATCAGAACCCTCTAAACCTTGCATATACCCATGTATATGCTTGAAATATTAGATATAAATTTGTTTTTCATTAAAAAAAATTAAAACCCCTTTAGTTATGAATGCAAAATAAGTTGGAATTTTGGCTTTCTTCTCATGATTTTACCATAGATATTGATTATATCATAGATATGGGGAAAGACATTACCTATATTCAACCCTATGCAATTTCGAAATTTGGCATTGAAGCCATAGCGTCTGCGGTTGGGAGACTGGAAGCTAGAAGGCCAAAAGGAAGGAATTGGAATGAAGAACCATGAAACCACTTCATTTTGGTATGGCCACTTGCAATTCCTATGTTGTTTCCGGTCTATATGCCAGACCATTGCTTCCACAATGTGTTTTTGGTTTGAAAAATTGAATCAGAAAGCATTGGGTTGTTGTCGGTTCCCCTGAGAGCTTTGGGTTGTTGTTGGTTTACCCCTCTCTCAACAGAAGCAACTAATTAATCCTCTTCCCCAGCCCCCAACTTGCTTGAGATAGTTGGATTGAAGCTATCTTTAAGGTAACTAGTTTGACGACCTTTCTCTGGCTTCAGAATTATGAATCTCATTTTCAAAATGTGTTTCGCCTTTCTGGTGTACCCTATAGCTCATATGGATGTCTTGGATACACATTAGGCATGAGCTGCATCCCTTGTTCTCTATATAATTCCTCGTCACAACAAACTCACCAAAAAATGTTAGCTGGATATGAAAATTGTGGTTTCCTCCAATTTCAACCTACAACAAACTCACAAGAAATTATTATTCACTCGATATCAAAATCGTGCTTGCCTTAGATTTCAACCTATAAATGAAGTTGCATGTGTTACCTAAATAACTTGAATATTTTGCTGGTGTTCATATGTTATGGCAAATTCATTAAGAAATATTCGTTGGCATTGAAAATATTGAAAAAAGTGGTTGATCAGTAGTCGAAGTCTTCGATGGAAGAAATTAGGTGTAGAGAACTCTTTTGTTCCAAATTTTCATGGTTTAACAAGTATTAGAAAATTATAAGGTATGATTAATTAACCGACATATTAGCCTCTTTGTATATATTCTGACTAATACCAAAAAAACAGAAATTAATTACATATATGAAATTAATTAGATACATACCTAGTAAACGATCTTTTCTATTTTATAGCTTTCATTGCCATTAAGATTTCATTCATATATCTATTTATTTATAACGTTCATCACCATTAATATTTCATTCTAGGATGGATATATAACTGTGTGCGTGACTCTCCCTGACAGGCAGAGCGTTAGCATTCATCTGCCTTCAATAAATTTCTTGTCAGCACCACCATAGTTTGACATTATCAATCTCTTTTGCATTAAAATTTTTGAATTGAAAGGTGATTCCATTTTTTTCTTCTCCAGTAACACCAGAAGTAACTACAGTACAGAGAACAAAGGAAACAAGAGATGTAAATAAGTAGACCAGTGCTGATATTGGTGATCATGCAGACCAAATGAGCATTGCAAATAATGTGAGAAAAAACATTGATCAATTTGGGGATGGGGATGTTGACAAATTAGCATAAGAATGAAGAAACAAGAGATGTAAATAAAGAGACCAGTGCTGGCATTAGTAATCACGCAAGTCAAATTAGCAATTCAAATAATGTGAGAAAAAACATTGATCAATTTGGGGACGGGGAGGTTGACAAATTATTGGAAGAATTCATTGCCAAGTTCCATCAGAAATGGGAAACAGAGTGATTATGATCGTTGGAGCGCTACCAGGAAATGCTTAGGAGAGGAGTCTGATTATTTCTGTATAATATTGGGATATATCATATGCAATATACTTCTTGGAAAACCCATACAACATATTTATATCATTCTTCGGGGCCGATGTCAGCTCCATGTGTGTTGTGAAACATTGAAATAGCGTGAAGTCCTGGTCTTCTCCCAGTAAATGTAAATATATAGTGTCCTTAAAATTAGGTTTATAGTATTAATGGAGGGTTTATTCTTGATTTAATCATTGTTTCAACCCCTGTAAATTTCTTAAACACTATCTTTTGAACATCAACATCTTGGCCGATTGTTGATTATTTGTGTAAAGTTCGAATAGAGATTGTTTGGATCTATCCAGAATTAGACTTCCCTCTAATAAAATATTTTGCTATCAACCTTCTAAAAGGTGAGATAGATAATTCTTTTACTATGCTTTGCTATTATTCTCTTTGCACAACACTAAATTTTAGTGTCTTTAAAATCATCATTTTTTTTATTACTAGTCATCACCTTCATTTTGACATAGACAATTTTGAATTCTAGTCATAAACCATTTGCTTATCTATCCCTATTTAGATCTAAACTCTTTAACTCTTCACTCCGCATGACATTATGAAATATTAGATTTCATGTGTTATATAGAGGAAATTTGGTGTGGCATTATATAAATCAAAAAAGTTAATTTGTACAAAAGTACAAAAGTTAATCTATGCAATAACAATAAAAAAAAATTGTGAATCGCAGGATAAATATTGAAAAAGTTTTAAAAATTTTAAAATTATGTAAATCACGAAAGTTACTCTATACAAAAATTAATCTATGCAACAACATTCATTGGAAAGCCTTAAATCAGTATAGTGGTCCATGTGAATCACAAAAGGTCATTAGAAAGCCTTAAATTAGTGCACTGGTCCATGTGAATCACAAAAGTTAATCTTGACAATCGAATTCATTGGGAAGCCTTAAATCTATACACTGATCTTACTTTTGAACACTTCAAAGTGCAGCCAAGAATAATCTATAATAGGTTGGTTTCACCAATTTACAATTTACTATTTCAGTTTGAAGTTTCACCAATTTACTATTTCAATTTGCTTATTTTAGAATAACAAAATACAACAACCTTCTCTTTATTTTTGAATACAGAATATACCTTCTCTCTATCTTAAAATAGAATACATAGTACACCTTCTCTCTATCTTAAAATATGGAATACAATAGATATATCTCCTATCAAACTTCCTGATTCTCTTATCAAATCAGCAAGGACTACCACTGCGTGCAGTACTTGTTAAATAAAATATATTGTGCATTCAAAACTATCCAAATAATTGAAAAAAAAAAGTGAATGTGACGGGGCTTTTATTTGTGGCCTCATAAAGTTGGTCAGTCTAAAAAATTGATAAGATGATAAGAAAAGCTGTAAATAAAAATTCAATTGCAATCTAGTCAAGCCAACAAAACCACCGTATGAGCTATTGTATACGTTAGTGCATTTCACAAAGATTAAATTATACAACGTCAGACGAATGTTTTTATTACGCTGTAAGGTGTTTCCTCTGAAATCAATTCTCCTCTATGCTTACCTGTCATTTTGTAAGCCACACGATTATATGTTAGACGATTGCAACAATTTCAGCCGTTGATTCAAAGGGTTACCCAAAGGGTTTGGGCCTTTCATTTAGGTCGAATAGTTTCCTCCGCGCAGGTGAACCGGGCGGTGTGGTTGAAGGGATCATCCACGAAACGATACATCTTTAGCAGAATGGGGGCGGCCACGAGCCTGCCTGCATCCCTATCGCAAATCTCTTCCATTAAGATTCTAGCGGCGTTGGCAGCTTCTTGATCTATAGCAGCCCTACTAACAGTATTTATAGTGTGAATGTGAGTGAGCGAGTGATCTCCTTCATTGTCCATGGTACCTTAGATTTGAGAGGAGAAGTGAGAAAGGTGGAGGATGGCCATGAGAGCTGTTGGATGGAGTGTTCTCGTTTGTTGTGTTCGATAATGCTGATAGCAACTTTATTGTTGCCAGGGATGCAATCGGCATTACTCCCCTTTATATAGGCTGGGGCCAAGATGGTATGACGCGTAACTTCTTCACCCTGTAAAAATTCGCTACAATTTCCTACATTACGATTTTTCTGTTAATAGAAATAAAGATAGATTTACAAAGCTTTTCACAGGGCTACAATTTCCTACATTATGATTTTTCTGTTAATAGAAATAAAGACAGATTTACAAATAAAGTTGGTTTTAAATTGGAACTTCTCTCTGAAATCAACTCTCCTCTCTGCTTACCCTTATCGCCAAAATGTTCTTTGAAGCCATCGTTCCCCACTGTTCTGCGCTGCAATCAATGATCTATCTGTATCTCCTCTGATTTTCTGTTTGGTTGGAACAAAAATGTGTGGAATTCTTGTTGTGTTGGGGTGCTAGGACACATCTTCGGCCAAGAGAGCATGAGTACTCGAGCTTTCCCGAAGGCAAAAAGATAAATTTTAATCATTGAATGATAGATGATTAATTTCTCTTTAATATTTGATGGCCTGTTACGTTCCCTCCAAGTAATGGGCTTTCTTTGTTTTATGATTTCTTGATCAGATTTTTTGCATTTCAGGTTGAAGCACAGAGGTCCAGACTGGAGTGGAATATATAAGCATGGCAACTGCTTTCTCACTCACCAAAGGCTGGCTATTATGGATCCTGCATCTGGGGACCAGCCATTGTATAATGAATATAAAACAATAGTTGTCACTGTAAGTCTCTAGTCTTAATCAAAAAACACAAGCTGGGAATATTTTAATTAATTGAAGCTAGAAAGTCATATGCCTCAATCAAAAAACAAACTTGGGAACATTTTAATTTTTATTAAAACTAGCAAGTTTCTCCTCTGATCCATATCATCACATACCCATCTGAACTCAAGTTTTTCATTTAAATTCAGATAGTCACAGAGCCATTTAAGCCCAGGTTTAAACTTTGATATGCACCATAAATGCATCCATTTATGGTTTACATAATTTTGTTGTTTGTTTTTCATGAAATTCATACCACAAAACCTAGTTTTGTTGAGTTCGGTTTTCATTTGAAAATTTATACTCCTGCAGACCCATTAAGCCCAGGTTTGAGATGCACCACAGACCTGCTCCATACAGTAGGTCCATATAGTTTTACCATAGTTCTGAAGATGTTGTTTAGTTTACATAGCTCTTTAAATTTTGAATTCTGTTGAGATTGTTAAGTTTATTTTGTTGACTTTGCTTAGTCCACTTTGCAAGTAGACTTGGGAAAGCGCTCATTTGACTAAGTTATGGCCACACAGGATCTATGTGACGTACCCAGAAAAGATTGTCTCCAGGCGTTTGGCTTTGGCTTTGGCTTGAAACTAACACCCAGTTTCCCGGTTGTCTTCTTACACGGACACCCAGATTTCCCCGTTAAACTTTTTACATAGATGTTTTTGGCAAAATTTCAGAGCATGAATATTGACAATATGAATATGTCAAGGCATAAATATTGACAATATATATATAGCAGTATTAACAATTGGAAATATATAAAGCAGGTCGAGATAGTAGCTAAATAATAGAAGGCCATTTTCATGAAAGCTACATATAAACCCTAAAGTATAGCTGTTTAAGTTTTGGCAAAATTTGAGAGCATGAATATTGACAATACGTTTTGGCAGAATTTTAGACCTTGAAGATTGATAAGATGGATATAGCAAAGTGTAAATATTGACAATATATACATTTAGTATTGTGTTGGGTCCCTATAATACTAGTGATTACCCCATTACTATTGTAGTTATACCCCTTAATAATATTGTTGTGCCCCTATTGCCCCCATATTGTTATTAATGTGCCCCATAGAATCCCTTTATTGTTATTTTGGTGGCTTTATATTATTATTGTTAGGTCGGCTGGTTTATATTGTGGCTTCTTGATCTCTATATTATAGAAAGGAGGTTTTGTCATTTGAATCATTCGAAGACTTGTTCATTTATGTAATGTAAAGGAGGTTTTCCCCTTGAATGGGCGTGAATTCTAAGCGTGGATCTCTCTTTTCTATCTTTTTGTGAGCTGGTTTCATAACATTTGGTATCAGAGCTTTGGATTCTAGGGTTTCACTGCTCCAAACAGGTCATTGTGGAATTTTCGCTATAACTTTTTTTCTGTAAAGTTTCAGAAGTCGAAAAAAAAACCCATTTGAGAAGAATTGATGCTAAACGTTGGGTCTGAATTTCAGATCTTTTTACGCAATATTTTCGGAGATATGATCTGAGGAAGTTGGTCTTTTGGCAGACTCTTGAATTACATTCAAAACAGGTGACTTGGGGAAAATCGTCATAACTTTCTCTCTGAGGATCAGATTGAAATTTCGTAAAAATTTTCAGAAAGAGGACGGACTGTAGTTTCTTTTGGGTGTTTTTTAGATCCAAAGGTCGAAACAGTGACTCGTGGCACGTCATACAAGTTCGCTCTACTGAACTAGTCTATAATCAAGTCACTGTGGGAGATTTCACATAACTCTTCCTCGGAGAATCCAATTTGGGTCAGACTTGTGGCATTGGAAAGACGACACAGAGGGCTACTACAGATCACAAGTTCAGAACTAGATGATCGGAAAGTACAGAGATACATCAGAGTCAATATCAAGCTCCTACAAAGTGAAAAAAGGTGTGTAGATTTTCTTAAATTTTTGCTTAAGCTTGGTTTGAAAATTTATTTTGAAGGAATTCAAAGGGCATAGTAGAGCATTATTATCGGTAACTGATGCCCCGAGGAAAGAAATGCAAACACCTAGTAAGGAACCTGAAAGCTCTAGCATGACTCATGAAGAAGAGGAAGAAATTCTACATGATATATCAAAATTACAAGACCAAGTGCAAAAAATGTCAGCCTCACAAAAGCTAACCGAAGCTAAGATAAATGGCATGGAATCGAAGATAAAGGGCATGGAAGCTAAGATGGACGATTTGAAGACGGATTTGAAGACAGTCATGGAAGAATTGAATATAGATTTGAACACAAACTTGAAGACAAGCATGACAGACATGAAGATAGATTTGACAAATTTTCTACAAGAAATACTTACTAAGGGTGAAAAGGTAGTAAAGGAAACTCATGATGCGAACAAAAGAAATGTTAATCATGATTCCATAGACTCTAATGTGGGATTGAAGACCCATCATATTCCAAAAATCGATATGAGGAAGTTTGATGGCAAGGATCCCGCAACATGGATATTACAGATGGAGCAATTTTTCGATCTCAATAATGTGCAAAACACACAAAAGATACGTATGGCAACTTTATATTTGGAACCAAATCAGTTTGTATGGTATCAATGGCTTTTCTCTCGTAAACAATTTATCACTTGGGCAATTTTTACGGAAGAATTGATAGCACATTATGAGGATACAAAAAGCAACACTTTTTTTAGCCAATTGATAAGTCTCAAACAAAAGGGTTCAATAATGGGGCACATTGAGGAGTTCCAAAAATTGAACATAAGGGTAAAAGATATTCCAGAGGAGCATAGGATTGATGTGTTCATAGGGTCTTTAAAGGATAATATCCAACATGATGTTCGCCTTTGGGAACCTGATTCATTAGAGAAGGCATTCAGGTTAGCAAGAAAAATGGAAAGCAAAATTATGGCACCAGGAAGCATGCCACTCACAACTATAAAGACGGAAGTGTTGTTGCCCCTAGTCTTCCACAACCTATAAGGTTGACACCACAACAATTGGAAGAAAAACGAGCAAAAGAGCTTTGTTACAGTTGTGATAGCAAATACACTAAAGGTCATAAGTGTGCTCAGAAGAAATTATTCTACATAGATTGTGAAGAGGAAGAAGAAAAGGAGCAAGAAAGGTCAAAAGAAGAGGATATACTGCAGGAAGAAAGCCTAGATGAAGAAGAAATGAATCTGACCATATCTTGTAATGCATTGGCGGGAGTTACACTCCTCAAACCATCAAGATAGAAGGACAAATCAAGAAGAAAAAGGTAATAGTGTTGATTGATTTAGGAAGTACCCACAATTTTATTCATTGTAAGGTAGCAAAAGAATTGAATGCTTCCTATATCCAGCACTAGAGTGTCAAGTGATGGTTGCAAATGGTGGAACAATAAATTTCTCTGGAAAGTGCCATAATATCAAGCTATCCATGGGAGAATATGTATTGACTAGCCTAATGCTTTCCATTCTAATGGGAGGTGTTGATGTTGTACTAGGGGTCCAATGGCTACAATCCTTGGGTACAATAGATTTTAATTTTCAAGAACTTTTCATGAAATTTTTTGCGGAAAGAAAGGAAGTTGAATTAAGGGGTATTATAGGAAAACCAAGAAAGATAATCAACTCTAATGGTATGCCAAATCTTCTAAAAAAGGAACAAAGAGGTGTAATTGCACAATTATGTTCACTAGATGTTTCCACATCGAAATCATCTATTTCTCCAGATCTCCAAAAAGTCTTGGACAATCATTCCAAGGTATTTGAGACTCCTAAAGGTCTCCTACCTATTCGTGATCATGATCATGCCATCCATCTGATTCCAGGAAGTGTTCCTCCAAACATCAGGCCATACAGATATCCCTATGCCCAAAAGAGTGAAATTGAACATATGGTTGTAGAAATGCTAGAGGCTGGCATAATTCAACCTAGTCAAAGTTCTTTCT
>APFE031608470.1:103688-118777 GCA_000404065.3 Pinus taeda
ACTACTCAAGCGTTGAGGACAACACTTTTTTTGAAGGCGAGGGGCATGTTGGGTCCCTATAATACTAGTGATTACCCCATTACTATTGTAGTTACACCCCTTATTAATATTGTTGTGCCCCTATTGCCCCCATATTGTTATTAATGTGCCCCATAGAATCCCTTTATTGTTATTTTGGTGGCTTTATATTATTATTTTTAGGTCGGCTGGTTTATATTATGACTCCTTAGACTCCTATATATAGAAAGGAGGTTTTGTCATTTGAATCATCGAAGAATTGTTCATTTATGTAATGTAAAGGAGGTTGCCCCCTCGAAGAGGCTGAATTCTAAGGCGTGGATCTCTCTTTTCTATCTTTTTGTGAGCTGGTTTCATAACATATTGACAATTGAAGTATATAGCAGGTCGACATAGCTAAATGAGAGGAGGCTATTTTCATGAAAGCTGCATATAAACCATTACGTATAGCTGTTTAAGTTTTGGCAAAATTTCAGAGCATGAATATTGGCAATAAGTTTTGGCAGAAATTCAGAGCATGAATATTGACAATATGAATATATCAAAGCATAAATATTGACCATATAAACATAGAGCACTATTGACAATTGAAAGTATATAAAGCAGGTTGAGATAGCTAAATAATAGAGGCCATATTCATGAAAGCTACATATAAAAACTAAAGCGTAGTTGTTTAAGTTTTGGCAGAATTTCAGATTATGAATAATGACAAGAAGTTTTGGCACAATTTCAAAGCATGATTTTCATGCTAAGTTTTGGCAGAATTTCAGAGCATAAATATTGACAATATATACATAGAGCGGTATCTACTATTGACAATTTAAAGTATACAAAGTAAGTCGAGATGGCTAAATAATAGAAGGCATTTCCATGAAAGCTACATATAAATCCCAAAGTATTTTGCTATTCATCCTTTAGATTTGAAACATATCAGAACAGATTTTAGCTTTCAAACATGTCAGCCCAAGTTTCAATTATGCATCCTTTAGATTTTAAACATATTAGTGAAACATATCAGAACCGGTTTTGGGTTTCAAACATATCAGACCAAGTTTTAGATAGGTACTAGCCAATGTTCTGGTTATAGCCCAATTTTCATAACTTCATATCCAAGTTTTGGCCTAATGTTCATATACAATTCTACACTAAAAGTTGATGGATCATTGCACATGGATTTAATCCACCTCTAAATTAAGAGTCGATAGGTGATCCTCACCCGGGCCTATGGAGTACTTGTTCCTTGCTTCTTTCAGTGCAATTAAATTCTTTTTGACTAGATAGATAAATTGTAAACGTTATTCCTTTATTGTGCTCCATGCAGGTGAATGGAGAGATATATAACCACGAGGAACTAAGAAAGTCGGTTAAATCACATGAATTTAGAAGTAGCAGTGACAGTGAGGTTATTGCGCATCTTGTGAGTATTATTCTACATCATTGTATGCTTCGTTACATGTAATTATTAAAGGGAAGCTTTGCTATTCTTTTACATTTTGTAGTCGGTTCATTGTTTGATATTGCAGCAGCTTCTGAGTTTCTCAAGGATTTTAGAACTTATTACGATTTGTTTTTCTATGTTTACATGGTTTGGGAGGTTAGTTTGAGGAGAACAGAGAACAGTTCGTGGAGCTGTTGGATGGAGTGTTCTCGTTTGTTGTGTTCGATAATGCTGATAGCAACTTTATTGTTGCCAGGGACACAATCGGCGTTACTCCCCTTTATATAGGCTGGGGCCAAGATGGTATGACTCGTAACTTCTTCACCCAGTAAAAATTAGCTACAATTTCCTACATTATGATTTTTCTTTTAATAGAAATAAAGATAGATTTACAAAGCTTTTCACAGGGCTACAATTTCCTACATTATGATTTTTCTGTTAATAGAAATAAAGACAGATTTACAAATAAAGTTGGTTTTAAATTGAAACTTTATTTCCCTCTGAAATCAACTCTCCTCTCTGTTTACCTGTCATTTTGTAAGCCACACGATTATATGTTAGATGATTGCAACGATTTCAGCCATTGATTTAAAGGGTTACCCAAACGGTTTGGGCCTTTCATTTGGGTCGAATAGTTTCCTCCGCGCAGGTGAACCGGGCGGTGTGGTTGAAGGGATCATCCACGAAACGATACATCTTCAGCAGAAAGGGAGCGGCCACGAGCCTGCCTGCATCCCTATCACAAATCTCTTCCATTAGGATTCTAGCGGCGTTGGCAGCTTCTTGATCTGCAGCAGCCCTACTAACAGTATTTATAGTGTGAATGTGAGTGAGCGAGTGATCTCCTTCATTGTCCATGGTACCTTCGATTTGAGACGAGAAGTGAGAAAGGTGGAGGATGGCCATGTGGTACACCAAAACATAGTACATAGCACGTAACAGTTCTAGACAAATTTGTTATAATTCTGAAGTGGTGGCGCTCATTGTTGGACTCCAATGCTATCGAAAGCATTATCTGGTACTGTGTTCCAAACAGGCACGGACTATTGTTCTTCCTTTGCGATTTCGAACAGTTGCATTGAAGTTTGATGGTTGATTTTTAACAATTGCATTGAAGTTTGATGGCTGCATATTTCTAATATTTGAAATGTAACCTATAAAACATAGCCATTCTGCATGTTCGTAACCCCTGAAATGCAGGGATGAAGGTATTTCTCGAAAATGTACTGTCACTTTAGTCAACCCTAAAGAAATTTGTTTACCTGCTGATGCAAAACGACAACCCATAGAATTTCCTGCTGATGCAAAACGACAACCCATAGAAATACATATAAGGACGAAAATGTTTTGAAACACATATATTTGATGGGAATATATCTTTGTGGAAAAGAACTGCTTTGGATTCAGTAAAAAAATCTGCAGTTGGTAGATTGGAAGGGGTAAGGTGCTTGCGAGGAAGCCAGGAGCAAAAGCAAAGCCAGTAGAAAGCATAAGAATGGCGATCCATGTTAGTCAAATTTCAGTATAAGGAAAATCCCATAAGGACTTATAAAGGTAAGGATGATTTCCCTCCTGAGATTTAATATATGAATTTCATTTAGGTATGAGGGTAGAAGTCTCAAATTTTGAGACGATGATAGCTTTTATTTTTATTTTCTTAATTTTTATTGAAATGGGTCTCAGTTGGGTCTGAGAAAAGATCAGAGATTTTCAGCCATGATTACAATTCAGTGGCAAGGAAAACCTCATATTTTCATTCAATTTGGTGTTTGTGGGTTTCCATTTTTTCCATGTTGCATTCGAAATTAGTTTATTTGTAATTCTATCTGGAAAATGAATAATTATGGGCTTCACTGAATATCATAAAATTCTCATATTTTAAGTGCACTGGATCTGGGTTCGCATGTGATCATGTTGATTATGGTGGTTAACATGATCACATGCAAACCCAAATCACTGTTGATGGAATTATGTCCTCCGATCCAGTGCATAACCAATTATGTGTCCATGGACATAATGGCTAATAGCCTTCTGGCAGTAGGGGCTTCTTCGGCCATGGTTCATGCCTTTGAAGAGATTGCATATTTTACTCATCATGCTAAGGGCTTGTGCATCAATATTGGGACTCTGACCCATGATTGGACTGTTTCAATGAAGGCTGCTGTAGCCAAGGATGCAGAGGCTCGGAATCCTTGGGTATTGGATCCAGTGGCTGCAGGGGCTTTTAAATATGGAATGAATAGATGTTTGGAGCTTGTTGATCTTAAACCCACAGTTATACGAGGAAATGCTTCAGAAATCTTGGCATTAGCTGGTGCTTCTATTGTCTCAGCCAAGGTAAATCCTTAATCCTTATGTGATTTTTCAATTCCTGTCAAGTGGGTTTTGATGATTTTGGCACAAATGGTTAGAAGGGTCATTCACACTGTTATCAATATGCGCTTGTAATGTTGGCTTTATGCTTCTCATCCAATCATTTGATTGAACTCACCAGGGTACAGGGGACCAGAATATATGGTTTCTTTTTCTTCTTTGTTGATGGACAGAGTAGGTTTGGTGTGGATGTTTGCTCCTTATTGGTTGATATTGCAATCGATATTGAAACATAAATTCTTTATCAATCTAGCATATTGGTTATGGTTGGCAGGTAATTGTTAGTCAGAAGTACGATGGAAGGGCAACAAACATTTGGTCTTGTGGGGTCATTCTCTTTGAAATTCTATATACTTTATCCAAAATAATGATTGAAACCCTGACAAAAAAGATACTTGTTATATTTTCTATTTCAAAATTTTTGGGTTGTATAAAGACTAAACTTTCATTATAGTGTCAGAGACAATTTGTCACTGAAGCGACCATTAGACATGTCAAAAATAAATTATGTATACTTTATCCAAAATAATGATTGAAACCCTGACAAAAAAGATAATGTTACATTTTCTATTTCAGAATTTTTGTGTTGTATAAAGACTAAACTTTCATTACAGTGTCGAAGACAATTTGTCAGTGAAGGGGCCATTAGACATGTCAAAAATAAATTATGTATGCTTTATCCAAAATAATGATTGAAACCCTGACAAAAAAGGTACTATTACATTTTCTATTTCAGAATTTCTGTGTTGTATAAAGACTAAACTTTCATTACAGTGTCGGAGAGAATTTTGGTCTCTCCAGAGACCGGTTGAGATGAATTCAGAAAAATATCTCACTACTGAAATAAAATCCAAATAAAAAAGTATTTAATTAGAAATAAACTATAATATCATTGATTAATTCATGTTAGCACACAGCTAGCACTTTTAAATTCATGTTATAGAGCAAAGTGGAATTGAACCACTAACCTCCTGCTTATAAGGCAGGTGCCCTTCCATTGAGCTAGCACCCTTTAATTCATGCTATAGTGCTATAGAGCAAAGTGGAATTGAACCACTAACCTCCTACTTATAAGGTAGGTGCCCTTCCATTGAGCTAGCACCCTATAATTCATGTTATAGACCAAAGTGGAATGGAACCACTAACGTCCTGCTTATAAGGTAGGACCCTTTAAAGATTATTTGAGGAGTTATGGCATGTAACAGACTCCTCACCCACAGTTTATATGTGGGATGAACTTGGAATTTCACCTTGAGGAGTTATGGCATGTAACAGACTCCTCACCCACAGTTTATTTGTGGGATGAACTTGGAATTTTACCTTGATTCAATTCAATGGTACTGAGGAACAGGAAAGGGTACAATGGAAATTATGTGGATTAAATTCTCAAGGTAATAACAACTTCTCTTTGTATATTCAAGATCTTGATCCAATTAGCAGTAAGAGTAGATAGGATTCTGCATTCTAATAATGGCAAGCAATCTTAGCTTTGCTGCATGGTAAAGAAATTTCCATGTCCTTTGTCAACTGGCATCACAAAATCAAAAGCTTGGGAAAGATGTCAAATGAGAAAAAAAACAACAGCAGAAAATGATCAGAAACACAAATGGAACTGTTGGATACACCCTTCTTCTATCTCTAAAGAGAGTAAGATGGATTCTGCAGATCATAATAAAATTTAGGGAAACAAAGCCAAAATGAAGCCAAACCCATATAGCTACAATATTTTCCAAAGGATTCACTCACAGGCATGTTACAATAAATAATGCATAGAAATGTGTTGACACATAAGTTATATAAAGGTAGAAATGCGTGGAAACAGAGGTTATATAAAGGTGATGAGTATCCACAAGTATTAATATGCGTTAACATGGCAAAAATACCAAGTGGAATTACAAACTCAGCAATGGATTGATAAGAGTGCCACAAAATTCACCTTGTTTGATCCGGATTCTAGACTTGTAAGTCCAACCCAGCTTGGTCCATATAACAGACCAAGAAAATGTAGCAATAAGTCGAAATCTATGATGGCAAATCTGACACACCTATTCTGAGTTAGCCTGGTAAATACGTGAGTAGAACTAGTTTTTCCAAGATTTTTTTTTGCCAAGTCAGAGTAAAACTCCTTTCTGGCATGTCCAAGTTTTTCACAGCACCAAGTTTTTAACTATGCTTGATAATGTAGAGACAGTTCTGACATGGAATTCAAGCCTAGATGCAAGGGAATAGGATGTTTGCTGGAAGAATAATACATAGCTTCTCTTTGTATCTTCAATATCTTGATCCAATTAGCAGGAGTAGACGAGATTTTGCATTCTCATAATGGCAGGCAATCTCAGCTTTGCTGCATGGTAAAGAAATTTCCATGTCCTTTGTCAACTGGCATCACAAAATCAAAAGCTTACGATATATGCCGAATTTGAACAAAAAAAAACATCAGAAAATGATCAGAAACACGAATGGCACTGTTGGATACACCCTTCTATCTTTGAAAACAATGAGATAGATTCTACAGATCATAATAAAATTTAGGGAAACAAGCCAAACCCATATAGCTATAATATTCCCACTCCCACTTACAGTCGCTTTAATGAAGTGAAGGAAAAATGTCGCTCTTTTTTATTAGAAGCTTCAACTCTGCCTTCTGATCCAAACCTAAGATATATCATTCAGAATGAGCTTTCTTTTGTTAACGAGGATTGGAAGCAAGACAAGGGTTCTACTCCTATTATGCCATTTATTAATTCCAATAACACTCTCCCCCAAAAATTATTGTGTGTATAATCATTGGGTTTACTATGGTAATGCCTGTAACATTTTGCATTATTTTCTTTGTTGGCATATGGTTTAGTGGTTAAGTAGTTGAGACACAACATCACCTTGTTAATGACCCAAAGTCAAATTTAGATCAGAGCCTTGAATTATAAGTTGATTGAATTTTATGAGATTTATATGCAATATTAATTCAATAATTAGTAAAAAATAGTGTGAGGCACCCTAAATCAACTTCTATTTATACATCATTAGAATTTCATTTCTGCTACATATTTGCATCTCATTTAGATTTGCCTATTCCCATATAGTGATTGTTCCTCAATTCATGCCTTACGGCGTTTCTTTTGCAACATTTGGTGCAAATGCTAGTTTTAATTGTGCCCATACATATGGCCATACTAAGTTCTTTAATGGGTGCATTGTTTTAAACATTCATGTCTCCCAACAACATAAGGTAACAAGTAAAATAAAATATCATGCTTACAAAGTGGTAGGATGATTTTAATTCTGGCGCAAAGAAAATGTTTTTTGTTTTTAATTATTATTTTATACATTTCTATTTATTAAATTGTCTTGCAATTTTTTAATATTGTATATTCATTTATTAATAAATAAGTGTAAGTGAGATGTAGAATATATTATTCGTTTAGTGAAAATTACTAGGAATGTATTTTATTTTAAACACGCACTTCAATCTCGAAAATAAACACACTTTTCTTTTTACACACTTTTCTTTTTTTAATAATTTATAAGTAACTTACCTTATTTAAAAAGGTGGATTAAAAAAAACCAAACACCACCATATATATACAAATGTAATGTAAAAATTTAAATGAGGGGCTGAGAATTTTTAAGTATTTTTTTCCTAATAATAATAATAGAGTGTTTAAATGATATAGTTAGATATTAAAATTAGTGTTATAAATATTCTTATTTACATAGAAAATTTTAAGTGTGATTTTTTGTTTTTGAGAATTATGGGTTTTAAATTTATTTTGAGATTTTTGCTATATAGTCTTCTAGATTGTTTCTAATTTATTTTATAAAAAATTATGGAGTTTACCATTTTTTTAAAGGGGGGAACCTGTTTAGTCCTTTGAAATTGGATTTACAACCTTCATTTGCCCATTGCAAGCAACTACATATTATAAGAGCTCTTTCACCCTCCCATGTGTAATCCAGTTTCTTTTCAATTTTCCCTATTCATGGTATTGGGATTATTTGGAGAAAAGCCACATTTAACACACTTTTTTTTTTCGCTACTTTAGAGTAACTTAGGTTATTTGAAAGGTGATGGATTAAAAAAACAAACACCACATATCTACAAATGTATATGTAAATTTAATGAGGGCTACGAAATTTATAGTATTTTCATAATAATAATAATAGACTGTTTAAATGATATAGTTAGATATTAGAATTAGTGTTTCAGATATTCTTATTTACATAGAAAATTTTAAGTGTGAGTTTTTGTTTTTGGGAGAAATTAAGGGGTTTTAAAATTTTATCTGGAAGATTCTTTGTATTATAGTACATTATTAGAAATGACTCTAAATTTATTTTATTAAAAAATTAATTTGGAGGTTAACCCACATTATTTTAAAGGAGGGGGAAATAAGTTTAGCCCTTGAAATTAGGATTTACAACCTTCCATTCGCCAAATTTGCAAGAATACGGATTTAAGATAGCTATTTCACCCTCCCCATTTGGTGTAAATCAAGTTTTTTGCTTTCATTTTCCCCAATTTCATGGTATTGGGATTGATTTGGAGAAAAAGGCCCCCAGTTTTTGGAATAAATGGCCAAAAAAGAATAATTTATCTCTATCTAAAACTTAAAGAGTCTTATTAGCATGTCTATTTAAAAATTCAGTAGTGTTATTGCCATCTTCGAAGTTTGCATCTGTTTAGTCACATTGATATCTAATGCACGAGGGGTTTTTGCAAAGTTGTGGAAACTAAATTAAGATGTCAACGCTCAACACATAGTGGTATAGGTTTGTTTGTAAGATAGTGGGATTTGAATTAAAAATTCAAGACTCAAAGCACACTAGTATAGGTAATTTTGTATATTTTTTATATATTCCAATTTATCTTGTGTTCTATCCATTTTCCTATTAATTTTATGTTTTTCATTTTTGGGAACCATATAAATTTTTATTTGGAAAATTATTAATTTTTGGTAATAAAATATATATGTTTGATTATATCTACCCATTACATATTAAAAACCATGATGTCAGAAAAAATGATAGTTATCTGTAGAATTTGCAAGAAATTTGCTATTGTTAATGAATTTGAACTAAAAACAAGAGACACAAATTTCTTCTACTATTATGTAGAAAGGAAAGCACATGAAAGATATGAAATAGCATGCAACCATCAAAACACAAGGAACACAATGATTTTACAGGGGAAGCCAACGGGGGAAAACCCCTCCACTACTATACATTAATTTAAATGACAATATGGATCAATTGCAATGTCTTGCTTCAATCATGAAACACAACATGCACTATAATTCTTATCTCCTGCTTAGTGACCTGATCTAACAAACACTTAGCCAAAATAGGTCTCAACCATCCTTTTATTTAATTGCACAATCCTTGAGGAAATTAGCTCCTAAAAGATAGGAGAATTTGCTATTTCCTTTTGCAAATCCTAGAGGGATTCATCACCTGCTCCAATGCAAGACCTATACACTCAACTAGTATACAATAATAAATAAAATTATGCCTTTTCCCTCCACTCAACTAGGGAATTTGCATTCCATGCATGAATGAGACTATTTTTAGTAAATTGATCAGTTACATGAGAGAGTAGTGAGTTAACAACTATTATAACTACTCAACTGAACTCCTATTGAATCCATTCTAGACTAGTGACCAAATAGTTGAGTTTAACTAACAAGAACTCCACTAGATTGCTAGATTTTAGAAGTCAACATCTGCACAACTCTATGTCAAGCCTACAAACTCGAATTTACTGATTTAAATAAGTGATTTGGCCATGTCACTCTTGCTAAATGCAATTTAATTCATCTTACTGATGTGGAACATTGAATTTCTCCATTTTACTAAGGAACAAGTCAAATGAGGCCTTTTCTTGCTCCAAATTATACACACCCTCATAGAAAGAAAAGGATTATGCACAATCCCAATCCTGCTCTAGTGGAATGTACTGTAACAAAACTAAAACTCCCTCTCATTTTTGTTGTTGTTACTACAACAACTATAACTGAGAAGCATCCAAAATACAAAATCAACTATATTTGTGTTCCAACTATCTCTTGACTCTATGAATACTATTGTCTCCCAAGATCCATTTGAATCAAATGCCACTAATCCTTCTATTAATAAATATTGGGGGCCCTTGTAGAAAGGGTAATCATCGATGGGAAGAGTATAGTGTAACTGCAACTCCTCTCCTATGGACCGCGCTCAAATATTTGCAACTCTCGAACTAAGGCTCTACATCGACCCACCTCACTTCTATAGGTCTAACTACATGCATGGCGAAATATAACTCTATGTTATAGAGATTTTTAACTTGAACAATAATTTGTTTTACTTGTACAATAGAAACATGCTTCAAATAAGCTTTCCTCTTAATGAACAACACATATCATCCATGGTCTTCAAGTACAACTACAAAAGCTAGATTTTGCTCACATTAGACACATATATGACATCTTTTAGGTGAATATGGGAGCCTAACTCCATCTTGAAGGTGATAGTTCCATCTCTTCATTTCTATAACTTCCATCATCTCCAATTTCTATGTCTAAAACTAGGTCCTTCTCCTCCAAGTTGTTGAAGAACTCCTTAATTCCTAATATATTATATGAGGCACCAGAGTCTAGGTACCAGTCACCCCTTCTTCTTGTGCTTTCCATGGAGGTAACGAGTGTGAAATCTAACTTGAATTGTGATGCAATAGCATATCCTCCTACTACTACTACAAGCTCCTTGCTAGATTTCTTGTTTGTACACTTGGTTCCTTATTATCCATAATCATGCTAGTGAAAGAATTTAATTTTTTGAGGTCTTTCTTCTTTCCATGGTTCTAGCTAGTTTCTTCCTCATTGTGGGCCTTCTTTCCTTTGAGATCATTTCATTTTATAGCTAGAGCACAATCATCTTGCTCATCATATTTGGATGTGACACCATCTCTAGTGTTTATTTTGATCTCCCCTTGCACCAAATTAGACCAAAGTCTTTCCTAATATATTAATTTATCTCTTCCATTAATTAAATTTTAATAATTGTGCGACTTCGAAAGACTAAGGAGTGCTAATCTCAAAAGTTTAGGTGAGAATATATTTTAGCCTACTCCTCCAAATTCATCTCAAATGTCGGTGAATATGGATAGGTATTGAGGAATGGTTTTATTTTTTTTTGTCCGAATGTTCTTGAGCTTGTCTGTCAATGCCAATTTCCTAGTATCATTGCTACTCTGGAATAGACTTCTATGAGTTTTCCACATTGTAGAAAGAATCTCATTTCCATGCAAGTTCGAAACAAATGATCTCTGACAACCTTTAGTATAATCCCCTTACGTTTTCTATGTCTTTCATACAATGAGAAGGTGTTTGTGCATTTTATGTTGTTGGTTTTAGAATATTAGTTTGGGTATATTCCCATACTCCATTTCCATCCATGATAGCTTCCATCCCATATTTCCAAGAAAACAAAATTGAGGTTTCCTCCCATGCATACTCAAGGGTCAATCCATTGAAGGACATTTTTCCTGCATTGAAGAGAATTTGCACCAAAAACTATGGAAATCAAAATTTCTTGAAGAGAATATATGGCACAAGGTTTCTATGTACTCTTTTGTAGCTCTAATATCATGTAGAAATTGCAAAAAAAATCTACTGCTAATGAATTCAAATTGAAAACAAGAGACACATTTTTCTTCTACTATTCTGCAGAAATGAAAACACATGATATAAGGGCATGTAATAACAGGCAACCCTAAAAAACAAGGAACACAATGATTTTACACAGGCACCCAACTAGGGAAAATTGCTCTACTACTTTCCATTAATTAAGATGAGGATATGAATCAATTACAATGTCTTGTTTCAATGTTAGAGCACACCGTACATGGAGATGATGATCTCATAGTCACTAACCTGATCTAACCAACACTTAGCCAAAATATGCCTCAAACTTCTTCCTATGTCCTTGCACAATCCTTAAGGAAATTAGATCCTAAAATATAGGATAATTCCCTATTTCCTTGTGCATATACTAGAGGAATTGATCACCTACTCCAATGCAAGAACTATACACTCAGCCAGTATACAATGATAAAAAAAATTATGCCTTTTTTCTCTACGCAACTAGGTTTTTTCTAACTCCACGTGTGACTTGGACTATTTTTATTAAATTGATCAGTTAATTGAGAGACCAGTGAGTAAAAAACTATTATGACTACTAAACTAAGCTCCTACTAACTCCATTCTAGACTAAAGCTTAGGTAATTGAGTTTAGCTAACAATAACTCCACTTGAATTCTAGATTTCAACAATCAACCCATGCACATCTCTACTTCTAGCCTAAAACTTGAATCTACTGATTTAACTAAGTGATTTGGCCATGAAACTACTGTTAGATGCAACTCAAGTCATCTTCTTGATGTGGAAAATTTCATTTCTTCTTTTTATTAAGGTACAAGTCAAATGAAGCTTTTTCTTGCTACAATTTCAACATTATCATCAAGTGTCTCTAGTGAGTAGTGATTATTTGGTTGAGTGGCTTCAATCTCTTTTTTTGTTCACCCAAATTCAATAAAGATGGTAGATAGGAAAATATTGAAGGGATGACCTACTTAGTTGTGATGTTTATAAGATCTAATAAATTGAACATCATTCAATATTCAACAAAAGAATAAACAAGAGAGAAGAAAAAACTAGATAAAAAATAAACAAAGAGGAAGAAAACCATTATAAAAAAGATGGATGCAGAAGAACTTGTATTTATAAAGAAAAAAGAGAAAATTAAGTACATTGTTGTATGATGTAAACACAAATCCATGTTTATTGGAAAATTTTACATGATAACCTAACCAAAATAAAAATAACAATAATACCATGTTTTAATACTAGTAGTTCAGGCAAATAAATTACTCAAACAAGTCAAGTCCTTTTTTTTTGTTATCATATTCACTAGAACTAGAGTGATTACTAGTACTTCCTAATTTAACCATATTGTAGCCTATATGATTAGTGTGGAATGCAATGAATAAGGGAACATGAAAGGGGTTTCCCACACCATTAATATTTTCTCTTACTACATATGCATACACTGAAATTCAGATCTTCGAATATTAATTTGCTTTATATATATACATAAGTCAAACTATCGATTAATAAACACAATTTGTATATCATGAAAACTTGAAAATGTTAATAATTATGTTAATTGATTAGTAGTACATATTTATATAATAAAATATTGCTATTTAATAATGATTAATTGGTTAGTAATAATTTGTTTACTAAATATATTTAGATTTGTATTTGTATCTTCTCATACCTAATCTCCTTTTCTTACTGCATACACTCAGATTTGAGTCTTGAAACATTCATTTTCTTTATATATATGTGTAAGTCCAACTCTCGACAAATAAACATAATTTTATATCATGAAAACTTGTTCATGATAATAGTTATGCTAATTGGTTAGTAAATACATTTAGATTAGTAAATATGTTTGGTTAGTAATAAATGCTTAATCAGTCAATGGTTAGTAAATATATTGTTAGGAAACAAACTCACAAAAAGATAGAAAAGATATATCAATGCCTTAGGATTTAGCCTCTTCAAGGGGGCAACCTCCTTTACATTACACAAATGAACAATTCTTAGATGAGATAAATTACTAAACCTCCCTTCTATATATAGGACTCTAAGGGGTCACAATATAATCAAGCTGACATAACAGTAATAAAATAAGGGCACAAAAATAAAAATAGTGGGTTCCTATGAGGCATATTAATAACAATATGGGGACAATAGGGGCACAATTATAACAATAAGGGATACAAAGACAATAGTAATGGTGGAATCACTAGTATTATAGGGGCCTAACATGACCCTCTCTTTCTGAAAAGTGGTGTCCTCAATGCTTGAGTAGTTCTGGATAATTTTATATAAAATCCTCATCCTCCCATGGGGAATCTTCAGCAAATAAGTTCTTCCACTTAATGAGATACTCCGAAATCCATTGATTTCATAGATTTCAGGTTCTTGTTTATATGACTACTTCCCGTTTCAATATGACTTTTCCTTCCTCATCAAGTTCTAGCAATATTGTTTGAACTGGGAGCTTGTCACCTATAACCTTCTTTAAACATGAACCAAGGAAAACTAGGTGCACTTACAGGAAGCTCCAATTCATATGCCATAGTACCAATCTTTTGCAACACCTTATATAGAGCATAATACTTTGGTGATAATTTATTATCCTTCTTAGCTTGCTTGACGAACATTTTTTTATATGGTTTTAGCCTTAGGAATACCCAGTCACCTACACCAAAACTTCATTCGCTACTATGTTGATTTGCCTATTGTCTCATTCTATTCTGTGCCAACATGAGGTTATCCTTTAAGAGTTGAAGAACATGTTGTGATGCTTGATGTGAGGTTCCACTACTTGACCCTTAGAATTTTCTCTTAAATATGATGTGATGGATGGTGGATGATATCCATAAAGTGCCATAAATGGGGTCATTTTTGTTGTAGTATGGAAGAAAGTGTTATACCATCATTCAACCAAAGGCAACCATTTGACCCATTATGTCAATTTATCAGATACCAAGCAATGAAGATATCCATCCAAACATTTGTTTACTATATTAGTTTTCCCATCAGATTAAGGATGATAAGATGAGCTATGAGCTAACTGATTACTAAGACAAGAAAATAATTTTGTCCAAAAATTTCCAGTGAAAATGGGACCTTTGTCGCTTACAATAATATTTGGGTTTCCATGTAGCCTTTGAATTGTTTCCATAAGTGAAGTAGAAACTGTACTGGCTTTAAATGGATGTGATAATGTACAAAAGTGTGCATACTTGATAAGTTTGTCAACTACCACCATGATGACACTCTTTCCTTTGGATTTAGGTAAACTTGTGATAAAATCCGTTGAAACCTCCTCCCAACGTTGGTTTGGAATGGATAAAGGTTGTAACAGCCCTAGGGTCTTAATTATTTTAACTTTATTTTGTTGGCAAACCAAAAATTCCACCACAAACTTTTGAATATTGGATTTAAGGCCATCCCAAAAAAATTCCTTCTTAACCATGTGGTAAGTTTTTAAAAATCCTGAGTGCCCTCCTAAGGGAAAAGTGTGCAATTCCATAAGAATATTTTGTTTGAGTTGGGAATTCTTACATACGTATAAGAGATCTTCGTAACATAATGAATCATTTTTCCAACTAAATTTATCAGATGTATTGGGACCTTGTTGTAACTTT
>APFE031608470.1:118797-139388 GCA_000404065.3 Pinus taeda
CATAACATTTTTCTTCCCTTTTTTGTAGATGATTTCAAAGTCATAACCCAACATATTTGTGACAATTTTTTGTTGCTCTTAAGATGATAATCTTTGTTCTAAAAAGTATTTGAGATTGTCATGATCCATTTTTACCTTGAAGTTTATTCCCATTATGTAGGGTCACCATTTCTTAAGTGCATGTAGTATTGCCAAAATTTCCTTCTCATAAATAGCATTGTGTAAATACTTTCCCTTGATTAGACGACTTTAGAAAGAAATTGGTCTTTAATCTTGCATTAAAATAACACCAATTACATTTCCTGAAGCATCACATTCCACATTAGAGCTTTTTGTGAAGTCCAACATAGCTAAGACTGGTGCTTGGCAGATTACCTCTTTAAGATGTTTGAAGGCCTTTGTTGCTTTTGGAGTCCATGAAAATGCATCTTTCCTCAATAATTTTTTTAGAGGTGCTACTATTCTCCCATAATTCTTAACAAAATTGCAATAATACCCTGTCAACCTCAGAAATCCTTGCAGATGCTTTATGGATGTGGGGATTTTCCATTCCTTCATGGATTTAATTTTTTTGGGGTCTACCCTAATACCTTCATGAGATACAATACGACCCAAATATTCCACCTCTTGAACTCCAAAGAAACATTCGCAGCATTTTGCATATAATTGTTTCTCCTCCAATAGTTTGGGCACCCTGTCAACATGTTCAACATGATCCTTGCAAGACTTGCTATAGATTAGTATATCATCAAAAAATACTAACACAAATTTTCTAAGGAAGTGTTTGAAAATGGAATTCATCAAACCTTGAAATGTAGAAGGTGCATTGGTAAGGCCGAAAGGAATCACCAAAACTTGATAATGACCCTCATGAGTTCTAAATGTTGTCTTCGAAATGTCTTCAGTCTTCATTCTGATCTGATGATATCCTAAATGAATATCCAACTTGGTGAAGTAAATTGATCCATGCAATTAATACAATAATTCATCAATGACAGGAATGGGAAATTTATCATTAATAGTGAGCTTGTTCAGATCCATATAATCCGGACACATGCACCATGATCTATTCTTCTTGTGCACCAATACTGCTGGAGTAGACAAAGAACTTTGACTAGGTTGAATTTTACTAGCCTCTAGCATTTCTACAACCATGCGTTCAATTTCACTCTTTTGGCATATGGATATCCGTATGGCATGATGTTTGGAGGAACACTTCCTGGAATCAAACGAATAGGATGATCACGATCACAAATATGTGGGATACCTTTGGGAGTCTCAAATATCTTGGAATGATTGTGCAAGACTTTTTTTAGATCTGGAGAAATAGATGATTTCGATGTGGGAACCTCTAGCGAACATAATTGTGCAATTACACCTTGTTGTTCCTTATTTAGAAGATTTGTCATATCTTTAGAGCTGATTATCTTTTCTGGTTTCCCTGCAATACCCCTTAATTCAACTTCCTTTCCTTCTTCAAAAAATTTCATGAAACATTATTGATAATTAAAAGCTGTTGTACCCAAGGATTGTAGCCATTGGACTCCTAGTACAACAACAACACCACCCATTGGAATGGAAAGCATTGGGTATTCAATGCATATTCTTCCATGGATAGCCTGATATTATGGCATTTTCTATAGGAATATTTGGTTCCTCCACTTGCAACCATCACTTGACACTCTGATGCTAGATATAGGAAGCAATTCAATTCCTTTGCTATCTTACAATGAATAAAATTATGGGTACTTCCCGAATAAATAAACATTATTACCTTTTTCTTCCTTATATGTCCTTCTATCCTGATAGTTTGAGGAGTGGTAATTTCAGCAAATGCATAACAAGATATGGTCCAATTCATTTCTTCTTTATCTGGGGTTTGTTATTCAAGTATATCCTCTTCTTTTGACATTTCTTGTTCCTTCCTCCTCTTCACAATCTATGTAGAATAATTTCCTCTTCACACACTTATGACCTTTAGTGTATTTGCTATCAGAAATGTAACAAAGCCCTTTTGCTCTTTTTTCTTCCAATTGTTGTGGTGTCAACCTTGTACATTGTGGAAGGCTAGGGGCAACAACACTTCCATCTTTATAGTTGTGAGTGGTAGGCTTTTTGATTGCCATAATTTTCTTTCCATTTTTCTTGCTAACTTGAATGCCTTCTCCAACGCATCAGGTTCCCAATGACGAAACTCATGTTGGATATTATCCTCTAAAGTTCCTATCGACACATCAATCATATGCTCCTTTGGAATATATTTTAACCTTATGTTCAAATTTTCAAAGTCCTCGATGTTCTCCATCACTAAACCCTTTTGTTTGTGATTTATCAATTCGCTAAAAAAGGTGTTACCTTCTGTATCCTCATAATGTGCTATCATTTCTTTCGTAAAAATTTCCTAAGTGACAATTTGTTTATGAGAGGAAAGCCATCGATACCATACAAACTAATTTGGTTCCAAATATAAAGTTGCAATAAATACCTTCTGTGTGTTTTGCACATTATGGAGATCGAAAAATTGCTCCATTTGTAGTATCCATGTTTAGGGATCCTTGCCATCAAACTTCCTCATTCAATTTTTGGAACATGGCAGGTCTTCAATCGAAAATTAGAGTCTATAAAATCATGATTAACATTTATTTTGTTCTCATCATGAGTTTCTTTTACTACCCTTTCACCATTAGTGACCATTTCTTGTAGAAACTTATTCAAATTTATCTTCAATTCTTCAGTCTTATCATCCATGCTATTGATCTTAGCATCCATGCCATCCATCTTAGCTTCAATGCCATCCATCTTAGCTTCCACGCCATCCATCTTAGCTTCCACGCTATCCATATTAACTTGCAAATTTATCTTCAATTCTTCCATCTTATCATCCATGCCATTCATCTTAGCATCCATGCCATTCATCTTAGCTTTCATGCCATCATCTTAGCTTCCATGCCATCCGTCTTAACTTGGATTCCATTCATATTAGCTTCCATGCTAGTCATCTTAGCTTCATTTACCTTTAGCGAGAATGAAATTTGTTGTACTTGGTGTTGTAATTTTGATATATCATGTTGCATTTCTTCCTCTTCTTCATGAGTCATGCTAGAGGTTTTAGGTTGCTTACTAGGTGTTTCCATTTTCTTTGTTTGGTACATTAATTAATGCTAATAATTCTTCCCTATTTCCTTTGAATTACTTCAAACTATTTTTTCAAACCAATCTTATGCAAAATTTAAAAGAAAAACTACACGCCTTTTTTCAGTTTGTAAGAGCACGATATTGATTCTGTTATATCTCTGTAATTATGGATCTTGAATATCTAAAATATCGTTATGCAGTAGCTCTTTGAGTCCTTCTAACCCCACAAGTCTGATAAATATTGGATTCTCCAAGGATGAGTTATGCCAAATCTCCCATGGTGACCTGACTATAGACTAGTTCAATAGAGTGAACTGGTATGACATGCCCCATGTCACTTTTTTGACCTTAGTACGTGAAACTGATACAAAAAAAACTATAGGCCATCCTTTTTCTGAAACTTCCAAAATTTCAATCTGATGCTCAAAACAAAATTTATGATGATTTTCGCCAGGTCACCTATTTGGAATGTAATCTGGGAGTCTGCTAAAACCCTAACTTCCTCAGATAAGATCTCTGAAAATATAGCGAGACAATCTCTAAAATTAATACTTGAAGTTCAAAATGATTTCATCTCAAATGGGTATTTTTTTGTAGCTTCTGAAACATAGCAAACAAAGGGTTATAGTGAAAATTCCACGATGAGATGTTTGGAGCAACAGAACCCTAGAATCCAAAGCTTTGATATCAAATGTTAAGAAACCAGCTCACGAAAAGATAGAAAAGATAGATCAACGCCTTAGAATTCATCCTCTTCGAGTGGGAAACCTCCTTTACATTACAGAAATGAACAATTCTTGCATGATACAAATGACTAAACCTCCCTTCTATATACAGGATTCTAAGGGGTCACAATATAATGAAGTTGACATAATAGTAGTAACATAAGCGTAGAAAAATAACAATAGTGGGTTGTTATGGAGCATACTAATAAAATTATGGGGACAACATGAGCACAATAATAATAATAATAATAAGGGATACAGTGACAATAGTAATGCGGAAATCACTAGTATTATAGGGTCCTAACATATATTTGGTTAGTAATAATTTTTTTACTAAATATATTTAGATTTTTATTTGTATATTGCCATACTTAATTGATGTTCCTTACAACATATAACCACATTCAAATATTGAAACTTTTATTCTCTTTATACGTATACATAATTCCAACTCTTAGCTAATAAACATAGTTTTATATTATGAAAAATGTTGATGCTAATAGTTGTGTCAATTGGTTAGTAAATATATTTATATTAGTAAATATATTTGGTTAGTAATACACTTTTTACTAATATATTTAGACTTAAATTTGTATCTTCTCATACTTAATTTATTTTTCTAACTTCATACACACAGATTCAAATATAAACATCCATTTTCTTTGTCTCTATACTAAGTACACTATCAACTAATACCACTTTTAGTATTATGAAAGTTTTCGATACTAGTAGTTATGTTAATTGTTTATTAAATTTTTTTATTTAAATATCTTTATTAGATTAATGATTAATTGGTTATTAATATTTTTATTGGTAATATTTCTTTTTAGTAATATATTTAGGTAAGTAATTTTTTTAGTAATATGTAATTGTTTAGAAGATTCTATTTGTAAGTATAATTTCTTTTCTATATTATATAATTCTATATCTATATTTAGATTTTTATATATTTTATATTTCCTAAAAGGTGAGTTCGACTGTTTTTTTAATTATTCATTTTTTTATCAATGTAGATCTTCTCAAAAGTATACCTAATGGGTATTGATTAGATGTGGAATTAAATTTCACATCCAATGAATGTGTACACTTGAAATTTGAGTAAAACTGTAAGAAGATAAGCTAAAAATAAAATTAAAAAAACTAATTTTTCTTCTTTTCCATCCAATATATTTACATATACCTATTTTTAAGTTTGAAATATTATGATTGGTTTACATATTATGACATGGAAATTATATGAAAATTTCATGGGAACTTTTAGGCTGAAATTTGCTCTAATGCTTAATGGGGAACATTAGGTTTCAGGCTTTTAATGCTATAGGGATACCCTTCACCAAGTCAATTTCTTGCACAACACCATGTTGTTGGAGGACAACTCTACTCTCCAAGATCTAAGCATTGGTAAGTATACCTCTCTCGTGGTCTCCTTGATATTGGTTTAGGGAGTCAAAGGATAGACCTCTTCTCAATACTCTTTCCAGGAACTGGGCCAAGCAAGAAATCTAGCTTCTAGGGTTAAGGAGTCTCCCTAAAGAAATATTTCATTGAAGTAGGAAGGACTGTATGGTTCTAAAATCCCTCTCTAACCCTTCCTTCATCAGTGAGAAGTCCAAGGAAATTCCACCTGTAAAGGTAATGAAAGATGCTTCTATTATGGATTCATATCACTTTGTTAAAATGAAATTATCTATCGCTTTAATGGGTTCTATCCCTCAACTCTAACTCCAAGAGACTAGTTAAACAATATCTAAACCACATGTTACTCCCTCTTTCTTTGTTCTAAAGGATACTTTGTTGTACACTTCAATAACCCGAAGGATCATCTAGAGGCCCTATATTAAGGACCCTGATTCTAGGGGCATTCAGGCCTCTCTTTAGAACCTCAGTTTCCCATCTTTAACCCTCTAACTATGGAGGGAATGAAGACTCCCATATGGTAAGGCTATGTAACATTTTGATCCCGCTCTGCAACCCACAATCTATGAAGGAGATAGGTTCAACCCTTTGGCGTTTCATCAAAATAGACACAGAAAGATTCCAGAAAGGCTTCTACACATTTGCAAGAATATGTCTAGAGATAGAACTTAACGATGATGTTTCGTATAAAATCAATATTAATTGGTTGTGTTAGCCCTTATTAGCATTTGGACTATGAAATCACCATCTTTCGTAGAAGATCTTGCCAAGAGGTAGGGAATTTGCAACATAATGACTGCTCTTTCAACTCATCAAAACTTAGAAAAAAAAAAAAAAAAATTCGGCATGCCCCTCAATAAGAAGGGAAAATCCCTCTTCCTTCAAAATCTCCAGTAGCACAACCATCCATCACCAATTAGTCCTCCTCGAAGGAACCCTCTTCAGACACCCAAGTCAGATAGCCTTCCATTGTTTCTCAACCTCCATCATAAGATGTTGATCTAAAGCTTTCCCAACAATCTTCTAGACAATCTTCGTCTCCCTCACAAGTGGAAATAAAGCAAGTTGCATCCCCCTTTCTAGAGGAAGAGCAATCAAATATGGAACTATCCTTAGAGAAACTCCATGGAGGGATAAATAGGTCACACGAGTTTGACAATTCAGATAGTGACAAAGATATAACTCCCATTGCAGTCAGAGAATGAGAGGATAACCCAAAAAAATAGTCTAGCCATGGTGGTAATCTAATTAATTTCTCCCAACTCCACATGTTGGATAGATGTTCAAAATAAAAATGGAAAAAAAGAATATATCAAATCCACCCAATGATTTCAACTTTTTCATGTTTAAATTTGTTAACTTCTGAGTTTTTCTATTTTGAGATACTCTTATCAAAATATCTAACCTTTATAGTAAAAAATTATAAGTAGAATGGTGGTAATCTAATTAATTTCTCCCAACTCCACATGTTGGATAGATGTTCAAAATAAAAATGGAAAAAAAGAATATATCAAATCCACCCAATGATTTCAACTTTTTCATGTTTAAATTTGTTAACTTCTGAGTTTTTCTATTTTGAGATACTCTTATCAAAATCTCTAACCTTTATAGTAAAAAAATAAAAAATTATAAGTAGAAAATTACTTGCTTAAGAAAAAAATGTACTGTAAATAAAGAAAACTTGCACATTTTTAATATATATATCAAATAGTAAAATCTCTAACGAGTTATTATAATACTTTATAATATTATATCATATTCGTTCAATTAAATACATTAATTTAATGTATATATTCTATCAATATATATTAGAATAAATTTTATTAATTTCATATATATAATATATATTTTAATAATTTATAATTTAATATTATACTCATTAAATTAAATATGTTAATTTAATGTATATCCTTTCAATAATATATTATAATATATATAATATTAATAATGATATTTAATTATCTTCATCAATGATATCTTAAATTATATGATGAGATAATAATATTAATTTTGTAAAAAATTGGAATTCAAATTTTTCAATCTAGGTTATATAAAAGTGTTAGAATCGGGATATATGAATGTTACCCATTTTTAATAAACATGTTCATTTTGCCTCTATTCACTACATTGAGTATTAGTAAGTTCATAATTTATATAAATAATAAAAACAATTATAAAATAATTATCCTTTTTTAGTCAAGTAAATATTATTATTTTTTTTGGTCGAAGTATGCTTATAGTTTTATGTTATATTAAGAAGACTATAAAAAAATATATAGAATTCAACATTTCATAGATTAATATTTCATTCATTTCATGCAACTCACGCATAATTGATTCATTTTAATATCATGTGAAGTTATAATTTATCAATTTAACCGTGATCATATTTACTCTAACCTAAACAATTATGCAAAGTACAATATCATAGTAATAATCATAACGATTATTCAAGTTACAACATCATAATAATAATCAGAGTCATATAACTAGGTAATTTGTAGATGAATTCCCTTAAATATTAAGTCTTGTCTATTATAATAATTAGATAAAGTGCGCAACTATATACAACATTCATAAAATAAGTTTCACCGTGATATTTCAAAATAGATAAGAAAAAAATTAACACATATCAGATGCATCTTCCTAAGTATAAAAACTGGGACTATAGCTACCTCAGTAGACCTTTAGATGACGTGTCAAATAATGTTTAAAGTTATCAAGTATATTAGTCTAAAACTGTGAATTATTTTTGCCATCATGTTCCCTTTTAATAATATTTAAAAACAACTTTTACCAATAAGATGTGAACGGTCATAGATTTTTAAGCATAGGTTAGCGCCATATCTTCTTAGATAAGTAATTACCTTAGTGCTTTAATGCATCTATTCATACTACAATGTCTTGATCCATGTTGGGTACCTTCAAGATTGGATTCATTGTTAACAATACTTTTAATTTTTAGAATGCTTCTTCCCATTTCTCAGTCGATATAAATTTGTTTCTTTTCTATTGTAGTTATGTCACATGATTCCTAGTCATTAATAATCCTTCATAAATTTTCAATATTAACCTATCCATCCCATGAAACTATGTAATTTTGTAGGTTCCATCCATTCTATGATTACCTCAGTCATTTTAAAATCAATTGTGGTTCCCTTTCTCCACATAATATGTCCATATATCCTATTTTCTCTAAGACATTTTAATTTCTTTTGTAAATGTTCGTTATGCTCAGGTACATGATTGAATATATCCAAATATCATATAAACATACTTATACAATATCATCCAAATGTTTAAAATACTCCTTTAATCAAACTAATGAACCCTCGAGAATTTGTTAATTGGAAAGGTAACACTACACACCCACAATTTTCAATTCTCATCTTGAATGCAACTTTTCAGATATCTTCTTCTTTAATTATCAACTAATAGTATTACATATATTTTTTAAAATATAGTTTCTCATTTTATACGGTCCAACTTTTCAGATATATTCTTCTTTAATTATCAACTAATAGTATCCCAATCTCAAATATATTTTTTAAAATATATTTTCTCATTTTATATGGTCAAATAGATTATGATTGGTGGCATGGATATTGATATTTTTTGTCACCATGTTAAAGTAGTGGTAATGAGTGAAAATTTTCAATGGTCCATCTTTCCTATCAGTAGCATTCTCCAAGGTGATATGTTTGGTTAAATAAATAGTAAAGAAAAAATAACTTAAATCTATATTTTAAGTTTTTGTAATTCTAGTGCAGTTACAGAGTAGGTATCTTTTGTTAGAAAATTATATATTACAAAGAAATGGAACACATAAAATACTATAGAAATATAAACACTGAAAATGGATAAAACAAGAGAGACATAGATATGCGTGGTTCACCCAGTTTGGGCTATCTCCACGGAGAAACAACTAGTCCTTCCTTTTATATTATCTAGCAAACTAAAGAGATACATCCTCTAGTAGATCCACTGTCATTCCCTCTTCGCTCTCAATCTCTTCTCTCTTCCTCACTCAGAATACAGATCTGCATAGACGCAATACAATTCCCTATTATATAGCGAAGGGTTGTCTTATAGGGAAAAAACTCGAAATTAAACATAACTTCTATCGTCAAATCTCTACCTAATAAACGGCCCAGATTGACTACGAAATTAGAATATTTTACAAGGCAATTTTACATCTATTCTTAGCTTCAGGGGTGCTGCCCCCAATCCCCCCCCACCAGTGAGGGTGTACCACCCTGGGAGAGTTGGCGACGGTGCGACGGGCACATGACTTGGTGAGGCGCCCCGGGCACGTGTCGGGCAACTTGGGCGGGCGCGTGTAGGCAGGCATGCACGACGGGTTAAACGACCGAGCGGAGTGAACGACCGAGCAGAGTGAACAACCAGGCAGAGTACACGACCGGGCAGCGCGCACTGTAGATTGGTGATTGGACGGGCGCACGTAGGCAGGTGCGCACGATGGCGACTGGGTGGGCGCGCATAGGTAAAGGCTCACGATGGGTAGACCGGGTGGGCGCGCACGGGCAGTGTGCACGCCGGGCGACTGCGGTGCAGTGCGGACAGCAAAACGGTTATGCGATGAAGTGATAAGTGTTATGTGTGGACAACATGTTTATATGCTAGATGGAATGGGTTAAACATGGAGAGCCGACCTTGTAAAGGGTGCGATGAGGGGGTTGCGTGTGCAGGGTTGGGGCGTCGACTGAGGGGATTTGCCCACCCCACCCACACGCTACACTCCATATATATATGCGCATAGACTTGGCATTTGAGACAAGCAATTCGGTCATCACTTCTTGCTCTACGCATAAAGGGAGGAAGGCGCAGCATGAGCGCATAGCTCATGCGCACTTGGTAAAAAGCGTAGAAAATTGTCTCTTGGTTTGTGGTTGAGATGGACGAGTTGTGAAGGATTGAAGGTGCAGAATTGTGCAGAAATATATGACTGTCTTGGTGGCCGTGTGTGGCACCCGCTCACGTATAAAAGGTGCAAATTCTCTATTGTAGGCAGGTTGCCTTGTATGTATAAATTTGGCTAAGTGTTGGCTTGATTTTGCAAGCACAGTAGATCATTGTAGTATTGAAATTCTGATATAATGTATATTGTCAGACAGATTATTCAGGAGTTCCCCTCCCCTTTATATCGTGCAATTGTTGTTTTATATTGCTGTGGATAATGATTAAGTATGGGTGGTCATTGATATAAAGGTTTAATGCTTTTTACTTGGTTGCGAAAAACAAACTAAGTACCGGTTGTGAATTAGGCATAGTCCTCACACTTGAGTATTGTTAAAAAGAAAAAGTGGGGTGGTGCCGCACCTTGCCGGCCCGGTTGAAAGACTACCATAAGGTCGGGGGCGTGACAGTTGGTATTAGAGCTAGCAAAGGTCGTGACCATAGAAACAGGTTCTTGCAGGGAAAGAGGTTGGTGAAACACTCTAAGTGTGGCATCAAGGACTTGGGTTGCAGGTGAAGCTGGTGCATGGTCGAAACTCGATTACAAAGGAAGAAAAGGTTAGCAATGGCTGAATCACATGCTGGGTCTAATCGTAGTCCCATGGACACTTTCGATCTGATGCAGAAAGTGGTGAAAAGGGTGGATTTCTTGGAAACTCATTTTGGAGAAAGGTTTGACCTTGTTGTGGAAGAACAAAAGGCATCCTTGAAGATGAAGGATGAGCTCGATGAACTCCTAACTCAACATGAGTACACTGATTTGATGTGTACACAACTTGAATACAGGGTCAAGGACGTTGAAGCTTCAAGGGACCAAGGTCTAGCAGAGATCATGGACTTGAAGGAAGCTCTTGACAAAGCCAGGGATGAAATAACAGTGTTGAAGAAGGTCATGAGGCATGGCTCAGGTGGAGGAGTGCCTCATGTGAAAGTCAAGGAACCAGATTCATTCGATGGTACAAGGAGTACAAAAACACTTGGTAACTTCTTGTGGGACATGGAGCAATACTTGGAGAGATTGGGTCTATGGGATGATGAGACTAAGGTCAAAGTTGCTGCTCAATTCCTTACAAAAGATGCCAAGATGTGGTGGAGAAGAAGGATGGACCAGGTTGCAAATGGAAGTGCTACCGACATCACTTCTTGGGATGACATGAAGGGAGTCTTGCAGGCCCATTTTAGTCATCAGGATGAAACATGGGAAGCTAGGATGAAGATTAAGTTTATAAAGCAAACCGGGAACCTTCAAACTTATCAAACGGAGTTTGTAAGTGCCGTCCTTGAGCTACCTGATATGACGGAAAGAGACAAGGTATTCAATTTCAGTGTCGGATTGAAGCCTTGGGCACGCAATGAGGTGAACAGACAAAGGATTCGTACACTTGAAGAAGCCTTTGCTGTGGTTGACAGGTTGGTTGAGCACTATGATGAGACTTCTGATGATAGGAAGAAGAAGTCCGAGAAACCGAAAGAGAAGAAGAAGGGAGAAACTTCAAAGTCTAATGATTCGAAGGGAAATAAGGTATTGAAGTGTTGGATTTGTGCAGGGCCACATGCGGTGAAGAATTGTCCCTCTAAACCGGAGTTGGCTACTATAACACATTCTAGTACGAAAGATGAAGGTGCTTCTGTGGGTATGATGCAGGTTCTTAGTACTGCTGCTACTACAGAGGTGCCCTCTTGGAAGGATCCGAAGAGGAACAAGTTGGAGTATGTACGGATGAAAGTGGGAGATGTTGATATACTCATTATGGTAGATAGTGGGGCTTCTCACAATTTCATGGGAGAAGATACTGCAAGGAAAGTTGTGCTTAAATATGTTCCTCTCAAGGCACATATGAAGATGGTCAACTCTCCGCCGAATGAAGTTCTTGGTGTGGCTGAAAAAGTGGACACTACACTTGGTGAATGGACCGGGAAGGTGGACTTCACCATTGTGAGGATTGATGACTATGAGGCCATACTTGAGACGGAGTTTATGAAGAAATATGATGTGATGATCGTTTCACACTTGAAGAAGTTGTGCATCTATCATGGAAGGGAAGATGTACCCATAGGTGTTCCTACCTTTGGGATCACTAGGCCGAATCATGAGGTGGCAACAATGCAGGTGAGGAGTGATGAAGGCATGGATGATGTATGTAAGCATTTGTCCAAGGCAGAGAAAAAACTTACCGAAAAATCCTTAGTTATCAAGTCACTTTCAGATAGCATCTTGGACTTGACAAGAAGGCTATAGGTGATTGAGGATGAGGAGGATGAACCATATATGAGACCGGGTGAGGGCTGGGTTACTTACTTACAGAGGTTGGAGGTTGAAGATCCTGATAGGTGGATCGAATTGATTAGTGAGGGGAATCTTACAAGCTCTCACCCCTCTACATCTTCTTAGAGAGACAAGAAGATGGGGCTCATTGTTAGCTGGTCATGGCAGTGAGTCCCCTAAGTGGGTGAGCAGGTTATGATGGTGCAGGGATGGCTTCGCATCAAGCATCATGACATGTTGCAGATGGATGGAGATTACTTCATGGACCTGAGCATGGGCTATTCTGATGGAGTTCAGGATGTGGTAGATGTTTTGGGAAACAACTGATGATGACATGAGGATGTTCACTCTCCTTGTTTGGGCGTGATGGTTGGACTGATCACCCGACTAGTTCAGACATGGGGTCGCGAAGTGTGCAGAGATGTCTTGACATTGGGAGGAGTATCATGGCAGCTGAGCACATGGAACACATGGAGCTATTGCGTTGATGAGGTCTCATAACAGATGAGCCCATTAGACACACGATGGAGGAAGGTGTTTTCTTGAGACACTTGACTTGATGATGGGGTGTTCTCTTGAAACACTTGACTTGACACTTAATGGAGAAGTGTTCTTTCTTTGAGCACTTGACAGTTGATGACATGATGGGGGACACATTGTTGCAGTGGACGTGTAGCTTGGTGTTGAAAGGATCAGCCTTTCATGATGGAGAGTAGCATGGAGACATTGTGGCAGCGAGTCGATGATCATGGACATCGATGACATACCTTGATATGGGATATCTTGGTGACAATTAAGTCACTTGGATGAGGCATGGTGAAGATGGAGAACTACATATATTGCAGGGATGTTTTCCGTATGTAAGGGGAGTCGACATCATGGTGGATGCTTGGAGTTGGGATGTTGTCGAGGACGACAACGACTTCAGGTGGAGGAGGATGTACCGCCTTAAGAGAGTTGGCGACGGTGCGACGGTCGCGCGACTTGGTGAGGTGCCCCAGGCACGCGCCGGGCGACTTGGGCGGGCACGCATGGTGGGTTGGCGACAGGGCGGGCCCGTGTAGCTGGGCGCGCACGACGAGTTAAACGACCGGGTGGAGTGAACGACCGGGCCGAATGAACGACCGGGCAGAGTGAACAACCGGGCGGAGTACACGAACGGGCAGTGCACATGGTGGATTGGCGATCGGGCGGGCGTGCATAGGCAGGCGCGCACGATGGCGACCAGGCAGGCGCGCGTAGGCGAAGGCATACGATGGGTAGACCGGGCAGTCGCGCACTAGCAGCGTGCATGCCGGGCGACTGTGGTGCGGTGCGGACAGCGAAACAGTTATGCGATGAAGCGATAAGTGTTATGTGTGGACAACATGTTTATGCAGTAGATGGGATGGCGTTAAACATGGATAGACGACCTTGTAAAGGGCGCGATGAGGGGGTTGCATGTGCAGGGTTGGGGCGTCGGCCGAGGGGCTTCGCCCACCCCACCCACATGCTACACTCCATATATATATGTGCATAGACTTGGCATTTGAGACAAGAAATTCGGTCATCACTTCTTGCTCTACGCACAAAGGGAGGAAGGTGCAGCATGATCACATAGCTCATGCGCACTTGGTAAAAGGCACAGAAAATTGTCTCTTGGTTTGCGATTGAGGTGGATGAGTTGTGAAGGATTGAAGGTGCAGAATTGTGCAAAAATATACGAGTGTCTTGGTGGCCATGTGTGGCACACACTCACGTATAAAAGGTGCAGATTCTCTATTGTAGGCAGGCTTCCTTGTATGTATAAATTTGGCTAAGTGTTGGCTTGATTTTGCAAGCACACTAGATCATTGTACAATTGAAATTCTGATATAATATATATTGTCGGGTAGACTATTCGGGAGTTTCCCCTCCCCTTTATATCGTGCAATTGTTGTTTTATATTGCTATGGATAATGATTAAGTATGGGTGGTCATTGATATAAAGGTTTAATTATTTTTACTTGGTTGCGAAAAACAAACTAAGTACCGGTTGTGAATTAGGCGTAGTCCTCACACTTGAGTATTGCTAAAAATAAAAAGTGGGGTGGTGCCGCACCTCGTCGGCACGGTTGAAATATTACCGTAAGGTCTGGGGCGACAAAGGGGCTCCCAAAGGTCGCAGCTTCCCCCCTGGTCCCCCTATGCAGCGAATATTTTACAAGCGGTGTTGCTGCCCCATTATGAACTGGGGTCCAATGGGGTGATACCTTTGAATACATAAGATAATTAGGCTCCACACCCAACATCCCTCACAATGGGATATGCTCTTAGTTTGAGTTAAATTGCAAACTCTAACTTTCTTTTTTTTTTTGTTGGTAATCTAAGTAACTACTCTATAAGCACGTTTATATTATGACAATATTGTGTACCGTCCTAAATTTACCAAGTCCTTATTTTTTGTTGCTAGATCTTACAACATAAAGGTTTTATCCTTTTCTGCATGTTCATATTTAGTGGTGAGGGTGACATGAACCTTAGTGATACTTCTCTATTCTTCGCAATTAATTTCCTTTTATTTCCCATGTCATTTGTAGAGTCAAGTCTCTTATTTTTACAATATGTAACTAGTTCATGGTTTCATAACTATTCCATTTCTATAAAAATATCATAATATCCCAAAATGTAATGTAAATAAATACCCTTGATCCCCACACACATCTAATTCAATCTCATAATACTTTCTACAACATCCCACATCTTACTTCACTCATAATGTCATATGTAATTAATTAAAATATTTATATTCTATTATATAGATTTTTAATCTAATTGGTGCATCGTGAGACAAAAATATTTTAGAAGTCCCTAGACATATTGAGATAGTAAAATTATGGTCATTAATCTTATTTGATGTCTCCAACAGTGTGGAATGATACTCTCCCTAGTAGTTATTCATTTTTGCATGAATTTTATTAGCCTTTCCTAGGTATGTATCTACTATTCAACATCGCATTTTATTAGTATCTCTATATTCTTTAGGACAATATATTTAGAAATATTACCCTCCACGGGTCTAGAACCCCCTCTTAGGAGGTTACTTCCTTCCACCCCATTGAGGAAAAGAGGGTCTATTGTTATGTAGGTTGATTCTACTATGTTGGATGGGACCACCATACTAGTAGTTTGTAAGGATGTTTGTAGATACTTTTTAACCATGTCCTTGCACAAATTACTTATTTCCTTGGCACATATTTGTGTATTATCATATGTCTACTATCTTAGTATGAATATGTCAATATTTCAAGTCCTGAGACTGATCTAGGTGGATATTGGTGGCCACCTGCCAAGTCCATATGGACCCCCATCATTGTTTCTCTCAGCATTTTCAGTTTCGTTAATTCTAGCACAACTTACTATTTTTAGCATTTTTTCGGGTCCTGAACTTCCGGAACCGTTTTGAGGCCCTAAATGACGTTTTTTGGGAAATATGGCGACAACATGGGTCCATGGGCGGACCGATATTGCCCTTCCCAAAGTGGTATTTCTCGGATAGATCTTTCTAGCGAGCTATCATACGCGTCAAACGGAGATCATATGCCAAAGTTACGACCCCGGGAAATTGATGTACCAATTTACCCAAACGTGGCCCATAATTTGGCGTTTCATCTTCTAGGGTTAGGTTTTGGGATGTGAAGGGTTTTTCATTGTTTCTCAACAATAAATAGGCCTCCAAGCCTCATTGTAACACAATTCAGAGGCATGTAGTCACCACATCTCTTCTCAGAGATAAGCTACCATCGCCCTAGCTGGTTTATTTCCATTTCTGGTTGTAAGGATATTTTAGTATTTTCCATTAATGAAATGAAGTATTATTTCCGCTGCATATTTGTGTATATGGTTATCTCTGTATTTTGTTGTGTTCCTGTTTAAATCTGGATCAGTGGTATAAGAGCGGTCTGTTTTTTCTCGGTTTTTCTTTGCATGTCCCCAACGAGGTCAGGATATAAGGAGTTAGGGCTTGAATTGGTCGAACCTTTGCAAGACCATCCTCGCAAACCCCGACGGCCTCCCATGGCAGATGAGAAGAAAGACGAGGTGGCAGGAAATCCTATCAAAGTCTTGCTCGAAGAAGCCCTCGAGCAGCAAAGGAACGCGATGATGGATATCTTTGCGGAGATCCTTCAGCGGCTACCTAGAGGTGACACATCGGCTTCCAGCAGTTACTCTGGAAACGCCACGCCCTTTAAGGTACAAGTTAATTTTGAAATCCCCATATTCGAGGGTCAGATAGACGCAGATGCTGTAGATAAGTTGTTAAATCTGTTAGACGGTTATTTTTCTATTCATGAATTTTCGAGTCGGGAAAAGATTGTTTTTGCTCTTCTCAAAGCAGCCTCCCACATCAAGGACTGGTGGGAAACCTACTGTGAGCAGAAGGATGAAAGTACTGGCTCACTATTTTCAGCTACACCCACCTAGGATTCATTCCGGGAGGCCATCAAGGAGCAGTACTACCCCGTCGGAAGCTATGAGGATGAATACATAAAGTGGACCACGCTGCGGCAAGGAAGGGACCAAGACCTGCTGGAGTTCACCAATCTTTTCCATACCCTTCGCACAAAGTTGGGGATCAAGGATTCAGAGAAGCATTTGATACTCAAATACTGTGGCTGCCTACACAAGTACATCCAGGAAGAAATAGAATTCCTGAACATCTCCTCGATCGGCACAACATACCGATATGCCGTCAAGGTCGAGCAGAAATTTAAACAAAAGAAGCGAGACTTTGGATTTGTGAATCTAAAGCAAGGGCAAGGTGCCCCTAAACCACAGAACAAAGGACAAAGCCAAGGTGGGGCAGCCCAAGACAACCCGCCAAAGCTACAAGAAAAGAACAGTGTCGCGAAGCCGAAAAAGGACATGGGAAAATGGTGTGAGTTCCATAAGAGCTCCACTCACAACACAAGTGAGTGTCGGGCCAAGCAGTCACTCGTGGCTGAGCTAAAGGTTTCTGAATCAGATGCATGTTCCAACTTTGAGTCAGAACCCGACAAGGGGAATGACAAAGGGAAGTAGATCATTGATGCGGATCCCAACGCCAATGTTGCTACTACCAAGATCCAGAAAAATGAACCTGAAGATCCAGAGGAGGAGGAGCATCTCTTCCACTCCCAGATGTGGGTAAAGGGCTCCCCACTACAGTTCATTGTCGATAGCGGGAGCCAAAAGAACCTCATTTTGGCAGAGGTCGTGAAGCGGTTGCGCTTACCGACCACAGCACATCGACAACAATACACCATCGGGTGGCTTCACCAAAGACGGGATCTTCGCGTGAGCCAGCAGTGTTGCCTTCCATAAAAAATCAAGCCCTTCACAGATGAGGTATTGTGTGACATTGCTCCCGTTGAAGTTTGTGATGTATTATTAGGACAACCATACTTGTGGAAGCGACATGTTGTGTATGAATCAAGGCCCTGTGCTATTATTATTACATTGGGAAATAAGTTGTACAGGATACCAGAGGTAGCACCACCTACTGCCATCTCTTTGATTACTGCAAACAATGCGGTAAGCTTGTTTCCGAAACCGAGAAATTTGTATTCCTGATGATATGCCCTTAAGGAAAGAAGAATATGGTGGCCACGGCCTCCAGACAGGGCCCCTCCACACGACAACTTCAGATGGACAAGGTCGTGGAGGAATACGAGTACATCTTCACCTCCCCCACAGGGGTTCCTCTGCATTGTCAGGTCAAGAACTCCATCGATCTGACCCCAGGTGCGCTGCTACCCAATGGTCCAATTTATCGGCACTCTGTTCTAGAGAATGATGAAATGAAGAGGCAGATTCAGGAGCTCCTACAGAAAGGTCACATCCGTCCGAGTTCATCGCCTTGTGGGAGCCCGATCGTGTTGGTACAGAAGAAGGATGGCACTTGGAGACTCTGTATTGATTATTGGGCACTGAACAAGACCACTGTCTGTAACAGGTACCCAATCCCATGGATTGACGACCTCCTGGACCAACTAAAGGGGGCAAAATATTTCAGCAATATTGATTTGAAGTCAGGATATCACCAGGTACCAATTGAACCCTCTGATGTGTGGAAGACTGCCTTCAAAGCCAAGGTGGGCCTTTTCGAATGGTTGGTTATGCCTTTCGGATTGACGAATGCTCCTGCAACCTTCATGAGGCTAATGGGTGACATCTTGCGGCCATTCACCAAATCATTTGTAGTGGTATACTTAGATGACATTCTGATCTTTAGCCAGAGTTCGGAAGAGCACCTCCACCACATCCGACACGTCCTCCAAGAACTGTGGCAACACAAGCTGTGTGCTAATTTGGAGAAATGCACTTTTGGCATGACCCAGGTTTAGTATTTGGGATACATTGTTGATGAAAAGGGGGTGCATGTGGATCCAGCCAAGATCCAAGTCATTCGGGATTGGCCATCTCCAACCACTTTGATAGAGCTCCGTAGCTTTCTAGGTCTTGCCAACTTCTACCGCAGGTTCGTGTTGGGGTTTTCTCATATCACTTGGCCCTTGAGTCAAGTCACCAAGGGAGGATCCAAAGCAAAGTTATTTTTGTCTGAATCTCAACAGAAGGCATTCATAGTGTTGAAAGATCACCTCTGCACAGCACCAGTGCTCACGTTACTAGATTTGCAACAACCATTTGAGGTCGAGACAGATGCCTCTGATTATGCTATTGGGGCAGTCCTTACTCAACACGGGCATCCAGTGGCATATCATAGTGAAACACTTTCAGACACAGTCTAGAAGTATCCCACTTATGATAAAGAGATGTATTACATTGTGCAAGCTTGCTGACAATGGAAGCATTACATTTTGGGGAAGGAAACGATCATCCACACCGACCATCGACCCTTGCAGTTCATATAGACCCAAGGGAAATTGCAGAATGATCACCATCAGAAGTGGTCTACATACCTGCAACAGTTCTATTTGAATATCAAATATAAGAAGGGAAGCACCGATAATGTTGCAGATTGCCTCAATCAACCACCGATCATAGCGTTAACCACCGTGCTCAACTCTTGTGGGCATGAGACTTCTGAATGACCACTTCTCTACAAAAGTGACCCAGAATTCGGCCACACATACCAGACACTCTTGGAGGGTCAACATGTTCCAGATTTTCACCTCCAGGATGCCCTTTCATGCCACCTGGGTCACCTTTGTGTTCCTTCCAGCGAGCGTGACAAGATGATTTGGGAAGCACACTACAGTCGGGCTGCTGGGCATTTCTGGGTTGAGAAAATGGTGGCAGTGTTGCAAAAGTATTTCTATTGGTCGAATCTTCGACAGGATGTTGGGAAGTACATCAGATCATGTACTGCCTGTGCCATTGCCAAACCGACCATCAAGAAGCAAGGCCTCTATGCCCCGTTGCCTACCCGTAGTCGACCTTGGGAATCCATCTCCATGGATTACATGTCAGGCCTTCCCTCCACTAAGCATGGAAATGACTGTGTTTTTGTGGTCGTTGAAAGGTTCTCAAAGATGGCCATTATGGCAGCCAGCAAGAAGAATATCACAGCAGAAGCCACATCTAAACTCTTCTTTGAATGAGTATGGGTGCACTTTGGGATCCCACAGTCTATCATCTTAGATCGGGACAGTCCGTTCCTCAGTACATTTTGGTCCAGTCTCTGGTCAATGCTGGACGCCAAACTCACTAAGTCTAGAGCCTTCCATCCTCAAATTGATGGCCAGACAGAGGTTGTCAATAGGATGATTGTGCACATTCTGCACATGTATAACTCAAAGAATCCACGCACATGGGACGAGAGTGTTGGGTCCCTATAATACTAGTGATTACCCCATTACTATTGTAGTTATACCCCTTATTAATATTGTTGTGCCCCTATTGCCCCCATATTGTTATTAATGTGCCCCACAGAATCCCTTTATTGTTATTTTTGTGGCTTTATATTATTATTGTTAGGTCGGCTGGTTTATATTGTGACTCCTTAGACTCCTCTATATAGAAAGAGGTTTTGTCATTTGAATCATCCAAGAATTGTTCATTTATGTAATGTAAAGGAGGTTTCCCCCTCGAAGAGGCTGAATTCTAAGGCG
>APFE031608470.1:155722-169047 GCA_000404065.3 Pinus taeda
AGGGTTGTTGTGACACATGCTGGGCTGGCTGACCAAAGGAGACTTTGCTGGTTGAAGCATCCTGTTGACCGCCGAAACGAACACACAAATTTTTCTTGTTTCTGATTTGTCTTCTGTAAGATCTGCTTATATGTTCTATCTGCATTTTGCTTAACTACTTGTATGATTGCTGTGAGAAAAGTGAAATTGCTCTTAGCATAGAACATCTACAAAACTTTACAGTCACATAGTCAAATAACATATTTGGAGACCTTTCCAACGTTATATGGCACATGTTGGATTTTTGATGCCCCATTTAGATACCCTATCTTTGAATGCATTTTTACTCCATTTATCTAGCTTAAATGGGAGCACAATATACATGGTTGATAAGCTTATTCCGAGACCTTTCTGGCAGTATATGACCCTCCCTCTAACTTCTCACAGTTGAGGAGAAATGATTTTATGAATATTCATTATACATTTTTCCAGTTGCACAGGTCAGCCCAACCAGTGGACTAGTCGACCTAGTCTAGACCCCAAACACACTATAAATAAGCGTGAGAAGGAGCATTTCTAGCTACTCGCTCAAGCAAATCAGTTCTCTTCTAAGGTAGTGAAGGAGCAGGGCGAAGGTTCATACCTCATGAACCAAAGGGAAAATAAGTAAAGTCGAGTTCTAATAGAGTTGGAGGAATTTTTGTGGGATATATTTACTGCTCTACTTGGGCTGTAAAAGTTTTTTTTTGCATACTTTCTGGGAAGGTTTGTGGTTCTGGTTTGAAGGAGGTCGAACTCTGCTCTCATCTAGAGGTCAAGTTTCAGTCCTGTTGTATATCAAGTTTAAACTCTGTCGGAGATCAAATTTCTAGACTAAGTTGTGTACAAGCTGCTAGGAGGGCAACCTTTTTTTGAATAGATTCCAAGCCTAGATGTTGTCTCTTGAATAGCTATAAGTTGGTGGGCTCACTGAGGATTGGTGTTCTTATCTTCTTGATAAGTTGGAGCTTGTAATTTTGGTAAGTTGGTCCTTACAAATGATTGGTGTCCATACAAAATAATAGAAACAAAACATACAAAAAGACACAGAGCCACTCAACAGATCCACACAAATGCCCAACACGAACAGAGCCATAAAAACATTTTACTTTTACTAAGGGTCAACACCATGGTTTTTATTTTTATTTAATTTTTATAGGGTTATTTTTATTTATTTAGCTAAGTTAAAATGTTTACATTACATTAAGTTACACATCTCTATCATATTTTAATTTTTAATTTTATTTGTGGACAAATCAAATATTTACCTTACATCACATCTCTGTATTAATGTTTAAAAGTGAGTATATTATTATAATAGTTATTTTAAATGATTAATTTAAAAGTTATTTTATTAATTATATATTTCTTTTATAATGTAAAAATTTTGATAAATCAAAAAATTGATTTTTAAATTAACTTCTTCTTCATTATTATTTGCAATTTTCTTTTATTATTATTAAATTTTTCATATTTTTATATTTTATTTTTATTTATTATCCGATTTCTTAACTTATCTTAAATGATCCTAGTTCTATGATTTATTTTTCACTAATTATATTATTTAATATTATTTATTATTATATTATTTTTTTTCTATAGAATATTATATTTATTAACTTAAATTTTTCATCTTTAATCTTATATATAATTTTTTCACTTTGATCTTTTATGTAATATTTTATTTAATTATATATATAATTTTTAATTAGTTAAATGCACTCGTATTATGTAGTTTTTATTAGAAACGTTGAGATAGTTTTAAACTTTAACTCTTATATATATATAATATAATATATATAATATTATTATATTCATTTGGAAAACATAAATATTCAAAAATAAATAAATAATGAAAGTATTCGTCGGCCCGAATGACACCCTTTGTGCATTGATTTGGCAAATCCAGCAGCATCATTAAGTAAGATGGGCCCCTCCTTGAGCCTTGAGCCTTCGGCCTTGATGGGGCCCCTCCTTGAGCCTTGAGCCTTCGGCCTTGATGGGGCCCCTCCTTGAGCCTTGATGGGGCCCCACCTTGAGGGGTTCTCTTGAAACGGGTCCCCCTTCACCCCACCTTCACACCATCCACAAACCCCACCCCAGCCTTCTTGGGTTCTCTTTTTTGTAAATCTCTATATTTTAATATGCTATTCAGCCTATTCTTTGCCCCTCAACCTTTCGGCCTCGACGTCGACCTTCGGCCCCTTCGACCCGCCCAAGGCTCATCTTTTTTTAATCTTTATAATTTAATCTGCCAGTACTTCAACCCATACTTGGCCCAAGGCCCACCTTACCCCATCAACCCCTCGGCTCCTCGGCCCCTCGGCACCACCCCACCCCTTGGGTGGGGGGTATCATTTTTTATTTTTCACGTGATGCGTTTCATGCATGATGGGTATTATGACATGATTTTTTTTTTCCTCTTCAATGCAAAGCAGAGAAATGTTAGTCAAAATAGATAAAGTATGCATTACTATTAACTTGATACTATCATCTCTAGAGATAGAAGTAGTTTGTTTATAAGTGTCCAAATTCATTCTCAAGTAATAATTACTAATAATCCTAGTTTTTGAAGGTTGATTTCTATCATTTTTACATAGATTAACTTTGCAATGTCCATTAATGTTCTTTTGACTTTCTTTTATTAAAATATAAAATTAAAAAAAGCATATATTTCGCGAAATGATCATCTTTCCATTATTGATTTAAAAATATGCTTGGATTAACCCTATCATATTAGTTTTTAGGAATGACAAATAATTGTCACGATATATCTTGCATAATAGATATCATACCTAATTAACAAAGTATAAGGATTTTACTAATCAACACATATTTGGGATTAATTATTCTCTTATCATTAAATTTTATACAAATGGCAAATAATAACCATGATATAGTTTAGAGAGTTACGATCTACTCAAGTAACCATTGTGAGTATTGTTTTAATCTTTTGTATTTGTATATTTAGTACATCGACATTTTGGGTTATTATTCTTAACCCTTCTTTAGGTTAAGTTTAATGAAGATTGTTAGATATGTGATATAAATGTAAGTTTGATGTCAGGAATTAATGTTGCATTGAATTTTATTTAATTAAATCATTAACATCAATAGTCAATGTCTCTATGTAAAATAAGGATGACATGCAACTTGTTTTTATTTATGTTCCAACCATCATCTCCATTTTGATTATTTGTGCGTTTCTTTATCTCAACCACCTTATTGATACCCTTTGGTGTAATAATCCACCCTCACTACATATTTTGTACCCTTTATGCATACTTCATGTTATGTGGCCTGTTCAACCAACACAAACTTGTTCGTATTGTCATGTTGTAGATCACCACAATGCTCATTTATTTTTGTTCTCAATGGATTTGGATGTTTTTTCAATATAACTGTGTCTACTAGAACATGAGATTAGATACACTCCATTATGTTGTTTTGGGTTGATTGTGTCTTTAAGAGATTTTAGATTTGTTCTTATAGTGTTTAGGGGAGGGAAAATAATTTTCCTTTTGATAGTGTTGGTGAAAGGAAATTAGGTTTTATCTTTCTTCCCTTTAAAATATTTCCAATTCTTCTAGTGACACCTTTGTTGTATGTTAGAATTTTTGTTTTGTTTTCTACATCTTGATGGCAAGGGTTCCTATTTGTTGTTATTTTTAGGAAATCCCTTCCAATTTGTTCTCCATTCAATTCATCTTTAAGGCTTTTGTTAGATATGATTTTTCTTGATTGACATGGTCTTCCTTTAATATGAGAGAATCCAAAAATGCCTCAAATTCAAAGTGCTCAAAACTTAATGAAAATAGTGCCATGTCCTCCGCTATTAGAAAATTTGGCTTCTAATCTTAATTGACAACAAGTCGATCCTTGACTTCCTTCACTTATTAATTCCACTCATATTCTCCCGCTCGCTTCGTGTGGAGTCGTGACTCAATTTAATTAATTTTGGTGTTGCTCAACCTTGACTAGTAATATGCTCGGCCAAGGAATGTTTATTAAATTCAGCCCTCGATTATCCAATGGTAATGCGACCCTTTGAAACAACAATAATCGACCTTAAGTTGTCTAGTGGTAACGTGGCCCTCGAGACAACGGATTCAACCCTGAGCTATATAATGGTAACTTAGCCCTTTGAGACAACGAATCAACTCCTGTTTGACCCCTTCACAATTTCAATTCAGACCTTGAGAAATATAATCGTTCGCTAGTTAATAGCGTTGCCTTTCTGAGACAATAAGTTAGCTTCGACTTGGTTGCATGTTATCATTCAAATCGAACTTAGGTAGTAGAAAGTCGACCCAATTTGGCTCGACTCTTAAATCAATCACTTGCTTGCAGCCCCATGAGACCGTGGTTCGTCTTCAATTAAGACATTTGATTAGACTCAACTCGACCTTGAGAAATGTCCTTGATTGGCGGTCTTGGCCTCTTAGGAATTTGATCTTATTGATGCTAATTTTCTCCCGCCACCAATTCTACCCTTGTAGACTCTGTGTTGACTAAAATAATTGGCTCGGGAGTGTCTTCCAACACTAAAGCCAACGATCTACAACTAGGGTGTCTCTCAATATCGAAGATGGTAAATATCAAGGTTTCCCGGTTTACTCGGCAACTCCTAAATCTCATTATTAAATTCTCAATAATTCTGCTATGTTCTCCTTCAATCTCCTCCATCCTTTTAATAATAATTTCTTCTTTTGAATACCATGGGTCACTTAATTTCACCGAAAGTGACTTTTAACCCCTTCTATTTAATTATTATCTATTTTATTATGGTGTCTCCTTTATTTTTCCTGTCAATAGTTTATGGGATCTAGATAGGCTAAGACTTAACCTCCTTTAGCTTCTATAAGTTAGAGAGGTACATTAAAACATTGATAAACTCTGTTATCACTTGGGTGTCATTCTTGTTTTCTTCTCTTCTCTATCTCCTATATTCTTCTAATGCAAATTCATTTAAGCTTGATTTGAATTAAATTCATTCACACTCAAAACATTTTTGCAAACCAAGTATTTTTTAAAAGATCCTAGATCAAGTGGTATCAAAGCGAGATTGATATTGGTTTGTGAGTGTGCATGATAACCAAGAGAAAACTCAAGTAGGTGAAGGATTACTCGTTAGGCAATCCGAAGATTGGTTTGAGGCGATCCCAAAGAATATAGATGGCCTCACCAATTGAAAGAAATATATTTAACTCTGAGACAGTTTTCCGAAGCTTCTAATGCAATGGAATCCATGGTAGAAGAAATGTATTGGGAATGTGAGAAGACTGGAGAAGGAAGTTCGTCGAGGAATATCCAAGATGAAGGAAATGGTGGTGATTCGAATAAGATTCCTCCTCCTTCAATTCTTCATTCTTTCTCATTCTCCAACTTCATATCCTCATGGAAAGACTACTTCAAAGAAACCACTATTGAAGTTGGATGTCAAATTTGACTTGCCAATCTATAATGGTGAGCTCAATGCTGAAAGACTTGATAATTGGATTCGCCAAATGGAATTCTATTATCGTGTGTAGCAGATTGTTAAAAATGAGGTAAAAGTTCAATTGGCCTCTCTACTATTGGAAGGTACTACTCTAATTTGGTGGGAAACTAGGCTTGTGGAAGGTAAGACTCTTTCCTCATGGTATGAATTCACCTTAGCATTGAAAAAACAATTTTATTCCTTAGTACATGACCATAAAGCAATTATAGAATGATAAACTCTATGACAACATAAAGGCCAGAGTGTGCAAATATTTACCGAGGTGTTTAGGAAAAAGGACTTGGTTTTAAACATTCCATTATATATGCAAGAGACTATCCTTAAATACATTGGTAGCTTGCATGGTTATATATGCAATACTACTTTTTTGTTAAATCCGTATAACATGGATAAGGTATGTGTGCAAGCGACCTACATCAAGACAGTTAAACAAGGTGGTGGAGTCTTCATGGAATCCATTCAGTGGAAAGAAGAAAAAGGAAAAGGGAAGGAGCAACCAAAGAGGACAAATTTGGTGCAGAACTACATAGAAAAATTTATTGGTCCCATTGCAAAAAAGAGGGGCATGCCGATGATTATTGTGGAGACTACATCCAAAGCTTAGGCCCTGGTGGTTCCGAGATTGAAAGGGAAAGCAAAAGGTAGCTACGACAATCCAACAAGATCTAGGGTTGGACTCCAAATATGAAGCACAAATCATGACTATAACATTCTTTTAGTTTCTCTTGCCTACGTGGTTGATTCAAGTTAGTGTTTTCTACAAATGTTTCTTAACAATCCAGGTTCAATGGAGTCAATTCAATGACTTTTTGTTCAAATTTCTCCATGCATAATTTTCCACAATAGGTTAGAAAAGAAAGTCCATGTTAACACTTTTTTCTCATGTATGTTATCTTGACAGTTAAAGAAAGTTGATTTAAGGAAGAAGTATGACCAATTTTGTTGTTTCTTTATCTATGGTTTTTTGAATTATAGTGATGTTGCATTAAGCGTTCCAATTGAGGGTGTTGGTTCCCTACTAACTGTCTACAAACTCTCGCCTCTTCCCTAATGTTTCATGTTGAGGGTGATAATAACAACTAGTGAAAATAAATGTTGGTAAGCCGAAGGGAATTAATGGGATTTGCTTTCGGGACCTTCATGTACTTTCACAAAAGAGCATCTACCAATCCAATGAACTTTGGTGCTTATGTAAGATGAGGTATTACCATCCAAGGGTTCAACTTATTAATGAGGAATGTTGCAAATGCATATGCATAGTAATATTATCTATGGTTAGTCTTAGTGGGGTTCCCTCCTTATGGATGTCTACTTGTTCATAGATTCCAAACAATTTATTTCTTGGGAGTAAGTTTCTCCTTTGTTTACTGTAATGAAAAATTTTAGTTTCTTTAGTTATGTCTCTTGTTACCTTGTTTATTTTTATTTTTGTCCACATAACAAGGAAATAGGGAGGTTTGTTTTTTCTTAAAAGAAACGAGTATGAAAGTTTTATTAAAAAAGAAGGTTGGGATTTCGCCCAGCACCGTTACATTTCTTGAGAGTTGTCAATATCCCTTGTGGGTTCGAGATTGAGCATGTGGACTCAATCCAAATCCTTAAGCGAGAACTCCATGATACAAAAAAATTATTCCCTTTCCAACTAAACATTTTCCAAAAAACTCCCAAGATACAAATACATTTGCATTTCATTCCTTACTGCTTATTGATTTGACTTTGAATGGATTCTTGTTTTCCTTGGCAAGATGTTTTTTCCCCTTTTCCTAGCTTGAATCCAACCCATGTTTTCTAGTGGATATGTGGAGTTTCTTTTCTAAGAGTGGCCTTTGTTGTCTTTATTAGTTTTTCCATATGCCTGATCAACTGCCATGAAATTTGCATTTTCAGCCTTGCTTCAATTGTGTTCAATGCGGGATCTAAAATTCATAAGAGTTCACTAGGATTGGTCCTCCTCTATTTCTAAATTTTGTGAGTCCTCTTTGTCATGAAATTCTTCCTGACTGTCTTTTGCTTCTTCTGGTGGATCCTCTTTGACATGCATTTCTTTCTGACTTTCTTTTGCTTCCTCCTTGTCCTGGTTCTCTTTTCCCTTGTATACCATATAATGTTTTATTTGAGCAACTTCCTACCATTTGGGCCTTCGACTATTTTTCCAGACTCTATTATTTTGCAATCGCTTGAGAAAATTCTCGATTACATGCCTTGTTTCATTACATGCTTGACATCAGAATGAAACATTTTCATTGTCAAGCTTCGAACCCATACATAATTTGGACCCATTTGGTTTATATGGATTGGAAACGTTTATTAAAATCCATCTCCACACATATTTGAGCATAGGTCTTGAGGAAATGCTCAATTTTTGAACTACAACAATAAAATTTTCCTATTGCATTTCCAATAGAAGTTAACAAAGGGAGACTCCAAAGATGCAGGGGAAGGTTTGGGAGCCTTACCCATACTCTCGAGGAGGTTTTCGCCGTAACCAGATCAAAAGTAGGAGACTAGGGCAACATGAAGAGACCAACACTTCCTCAAAACTAGGGTCCAAAATCCCAAATAATATTCTTATCCTCAGGGTTGTCAAAGACAACAACAAAAAAATATCGAGCCAGAGAATAAATATTCAGATCATCGGACAATAGAGGTTTCCACGAATTTGAGATCCACTTATGAAGATCAGTTAGTCGCAGCCAAAACCCATTAAATCTACATACCGAACTTTTTTCTGAAGAAACTTTTCACAACTAAAGGCTTCACCCCCTGAGGGGTGAAACTTTTCACAAAAGCAGGCACTTATTGAATTGTCGGAAGAATAGATCTAGATTTCAACATGTCATTGTAGGAAACCTTGGCTTGAGCTTCCCTGAGAAGAAGGGCTTGCAAAAACTAATGTCATTCCTGCAAAAGTTACTGACTTCTCCGCTAAATCCTAGATATTCGTCATTATTCGAGATGCGAGAGCCACATTGCATAAATCTACAGGTAGATTTGTGCAATCAGAGTACGGGACGCTCAACTAGGGAAAAACCCTAGTTGTTGTCAGAGTCTTCAGAGCTCCATTCACCATCATATATAAGCTCATTGTCATCTTTCTAGGGAGGTTTGTTGAGAAAAGGATGAAAGATAATTTTGGTGATTTGCGAACATTTGGATGCCACAAAGAATCATGTATGCATAAAGGATATGAAATCTGTAGAAAGAGTGGATCACTACAAAAAAGGCATATTAGAGAAGCGATTGAGATAAAGAAACAATAAAATAATTTGAACATAGATGATGGATGGACCCTAAATAGAGACCTATTTCTTATCATGCATATATGAGATAGAGATGTCAATGAGTGATATCAATACTTTAATTAAATAAAATGTTGATGCAACACTCATTCTTGAAATTTAACTTGTATTTATATAGCATATGTAACACTTTTCTCATTATATTCACCTTGAAGAAGGGTCAAGAAAAATGATTCGAAATGCTAATATACAAAAACATAAATGCAAAAGATTTGGAAAAACACTCGCATAATGACATAGTTTGTTTTTTATAAACACAACACTTTAAAAACAAAAAAAAAAATGGACAATGACTAGATTTTTGGGTTTCAATCTACTATTTGAAAATTGCTTGAAGCTGATCTGCTTCCCCTAATGTATGTACTCTTAATCACTGAAGTGTGAATATTTAGATGCCATAGTCTGGAGCTTCATGGATTTATTTGTAGATGGCCTTTTGGCCTCAAAATTACCGTTGGACTTCTAGTGTGTAGATTGCAACAAAGCTTTCAACTTTATGCCTATTTTAGAGGAGTAGGAAAAACATGAACTTGAGTTGAGTGGTTTAACATATCTATTGTTGACCATTTGGTCTATTGTCCTTTATGAGTCTATGTTTTTTTTTAGCGGGGAACCTTAGCTATGCAACAATAATAAGACATTCTTTAAATATCGTTTTGTACACTCTAGCATTGGAAAGACAATAAGAATTTTTTTGTAGCTGAGCTCATGTGTAAACCTACTTTCACCAATCATTATCCTTTTCCCTATAAAAGTAGTATTTCTTTTTTCATTTCATCATCTATGTTTTTTGGTTATGCTTATGTCCTCCTTAGGTTGTAGTCATATTTTCCTCTATTATACTTATGTGAAAATTACACTCACAAAACTTGTGTTATGTTGGCTCACTATCATATAGTGCTATGCTACCCTAGATAATCTATAGTTTCACTTTAACATTGTAATGGCCCAATAGGAAGTAATAATCATATACATAGAATTTTGTGAAAAAATGATTTGATAAAATAAAGAATATGGTATATTCCAATTTCAAGATCTTTTTTTTTTTTTTTTTTTTTTTTTTTTTTTTTTTTTATTCTAATTTTAAGGTGATGACCAAGTAAGAATCCCCCTTCACAGAACAATTTGCCTGTTAAAGTCTATGGAGGTGTGCATACTCTACCCCCTCTAGATATGAACATATGACCTCTTAAAAGGAAACACATTTTTTTAACCATTAGGCCCACTCAAGTTATGTATGAATTGTGAGTTGAGGAACTTAATTGTGAGATGAAGAATACACTTGCAACAAATGCTATAAACTGTTTCTCCACTATGATCCTGTTCATTGCAACCAACATGTGGGGAGTGAATCTCCACCTAACCATAGGTTCAACTACACCATATCTTTCTATAACTAGCCATCTCGAAGCCCTTCATCTACTATTATTTTAGATCTTCTCAGCCTCAAATGCCTCGACAAAAGAGATAATTCTTTTTCCATCTCCTTGCTTATATAGAATCCATCCATGATAAAGAACCCAATCCCTAGGATCCAGTTGCCATTTGCAGTTTTTTTCTTTATCTTGATTTTCCCATTGTTAGGATATTCCGGCACATAGGAAATAGTTAAGTATAACTTGGTTTAGTATAGAGTTAGGTAAAGTGTGTTTATTTACTATGTACTTTTGTAACTTACAATCCGACGGTCACGATATGTAGTGATCCGGCGGTTCATTCTCTCCTCGGTATTACCGACACTTGATCCATGGCTTGACACCGGATTGGTCCATGAATTCTATTTAAAGCGCATGGAGGGTCATTTGTAGGTTAACTGTGCATGAGAGAAGCTTATGTAAAATTTCATTCTTTTATTAATAAATTGCCTGAAGTGGCCGCGTTGGCTCAGGCCGTGGACTGTTTCCCTCTTTGAGGGTTTTAACCACGTCAAAAATACTGGTGTATTGATCTGTGATCTGTTTGTGAGCGGTGTCCTTTGGTGTTCTGTCTGAGGAACTTACCCTGTAAATTCCTACATGGTATCAGGGCGATTTGAGGGTCGCGTCCGTTGGTGATCCAAATCTGAAGCTGGTAGAATCGCATCCGACTGCCGTTTCCTAGATCTGCTGTTTCTGACTACTTTCACGCCGAGAGGACTGTTCTGTTGTGTTAGGAGCATTTGTTCCAGTGAGGAACCCCTTTCATTTCACGCGAAAAGGTTTCTGGTAGCCCTAGCTACGTCATTTTTAAGATCTGGAGGTATACATTGTTTATTTGCAGTCTCTAGTTATTTTCTCTCTGTTTATTATTTCGGTTTATTTAGCTTCTTTTTATTACCAGATCTATACCTTTCATTTCTGTGTATGTTCTTTGCCCTGCGACTCTGTGCGATCTGGGCAAATCAGAAATAGAGAGGAAGGATTTTTCTTATGCGTATTCTCTTTTCCGCTGCGCCTTAGTGTGATCTCGGAAAATCAGAAAAATTGAGGAAAATATTTAGTTTCCGGGTAAAGCTAACTTTAAGCCATAAGGTTTGTTTTTTTTGTATGTCCGTGTTGGGTTTTGTGTTTTTTGTTTTGTAGGGAAAAAAAGGGCTTTCTCAAGCAAGCACGCAACCCAAAGCTTCAGTGACTAAAAAAAAAACAAAGCCCCCCCTCTCTATCTCTTTCTCTCTCTCAAACTTTTAGTTTAGCTCACTTGGTTCAAAGCTAATTTATGAGAGTAGAGGTCTTGGGTTCAAGTCTCCTTTTTGTTGGAAAGGGGGAGTTTTTTCATTTCCACACATTCTTGCACTTCGTCGACGCCTTCATCAACTTTTCTTCAAAAAGCCATAACTTCTTCATACGGAAGCCGTTTTTTTGAAATAGCCTAATTTTTCGAGATATTTCCATTGGAACACTTAGTTTCAGCATATATAGCTTCAGTTTCTATTAAAATGGAAAGTCCATGCCAAGTTATTCTTGACAACACCAACTACTTCCAATGGTGGTCCTAGATTGTGGATTTACTTAGAAGTAAAGGTCTTTACATAATAGCCTCAGGCCAAGAAGCCAAACCGAAAGATGAAGATAAGGCAGCTAAACTAGAAAATAGGCAAGATCAAGCACGTGGGTTAATAGGGATGTCTATTTCTCTAGATCTTAGATTCCACATTGCAGAACTTGATACTCCTGATGAAGCAATGAAGCAGATTACTAAATTTTTTGGAATAAAAAATGAATTTAGAGCCCATCAACTTGAAAATGAGTTGCTTACATTGGACCCCAATAATTTTTCTTGCATTGAAGATTTTTTGTCCAAGTTCAAGACCCTTAGACTTCTCTTGGAAGGTGTTAAGGTTAAGATAGAAGATAATAACCTTATCTATTCCATTCTTACTAAGTTGGGACCAGCCTACTCTGTGTTTGTTTCCACCTTCCATTCTATAAGAGAAGCCTTCATTTCTCAAGGACAAACCTACAAGCCCCCGTCCTTTGATTCTTTTTGTGATTCTTTAATAAGAGAACAAGAAAAACTTTTACACCTTGGTCTTCTTAATCTTGGAAACTCTTCTAAGAAAGCGTTAGCCACCTAGCAGCAACCAAATTCAAAGAATCCTAAGAAGTCATATCCTAAAAGGAATGGTCCTAAACCAAACAAGGGTCCTAAGCAATTTCAGACTCAAAATGAAAAATCATTTCACCAGAATGATAAGGCAAATAAAAACAAAGGGAAGAAGATTGATAGATATTGCCACTTTTGTAATCGATATGGCCACTTAGAATCCAAATGCTTTAAGAAGATGGAAGCCTTGGAAGCAACAATGAAGAAGCATAACATCCATTTGGAGCACTCTTCAACTTCAACTTCATCTTCAGGAATGGCTCTTTCTGCATGTGGTTGTCAAACATCTCGGTCTGGCTATTCACTAAATGTATCTTCTTCCTCTCATTCTCATGAGTGGCTCATTGATTCTGGAGCTTCTTATCACATGGCCAAAAACAAAGCCATGTTTTCTTCTTTAAATGATTGTAACACCAAAAATATATATGTTGGTGATGATAGATCTCTTAGTGTTGTAGGGACTGGAACTATTCATATAGACAGTGGTCAATTTAATGATGTATTATGTGTTCCAACCTTATCCTGCAACCTTCTATCTGTATATCAGATAACTCATTCAGGTGAAGGTAAAATCGTTGAATTTTCACCTTACGATGTTGTAATTAAGGACCTAAAGGATCCTAGACAGATTTTAGCTACTGGCATTGCTGATGATTCCACAAGGTTGTATAAGTTTCACAACTTTGGGTCATCAAATCTCCCCTCAGTATTTGTTGCTCATAATGAGGAAGTGAGCAACTTTGGCATGAGGGATTTGGTCACTTAAACTATCGCTCCCTTCAGCATCTATGTAAAGAAAATATGGTGACAGGTCTTCCTATGGTATCTTGCAGAGATGGTGTTTGTTCCGGATGTGTACTCGGAAAACATCATCCGGACAGTTTTGAAAAACGTGCCTCTTGGCACACCTCAGCCCCTTTACAGCT
>APFE031608475.1:0-40657 GCA_000404065.3 Pinus taeda
CTTCATCCTACAGAAGGGGAGATTAAGAAATGTAATAACACTTAGAATTCTTTTCATCTTTTGATCCAAGGATCTATGTAGGTTTTTACTATTTTCCATACTTTGTTTCTAATATAGAATGTTGAATGATTGTACTTATTGCTAGGGAAATTAGTTACTATACCATATTTTGCAACCAACCTATTTATTGTCAATTCTATGACTTATTTTTTTCTTTCTTAAAAATAAAATGAAACTAATATACAAGAGTTGAGGAATTAGACCACAACAAAGTGGTTTTCATCTTAGCCCATGGTTACAAGTGCCTCAAGAGTGTTTTACTAGTAAACCTACTAAGGGTCATGGATTATTTCTTTTAAGTTGGGTTACATAGGTGATAGACACAAAAAATTTCCCTTTTGAGTGTCCTCATCTAGATTGCTCCCAAAGGAAATATGTCTTTGATCACATATGGGACTAACCATGCAATTGCTATTTTCCCTAGCTTCCCTTTGATTCAACTGTTAGATAGTAGACCTTTTTCCTTGAGTAGAAGAAATAGGTAGTACAAACACCTGTAGTGAGCTATTAGAATGTCATATGTACTTCATAGAATGATGAAACCTAGTTTGGTTAACAAAGTAAACCAATGAAACCTGGTTGGGGTTTTGTATTACCAAAAATATTGAACCATTGATCTTTGTATAGTGAACTCTACTCATAACATAAACATTTCTACATGGTCTACAATTATTAGTAATTGTATAAGGACATACTACCTCACATTAAATTTTCACTTGACAATTCTAGAGATGAAATTGGCGGTATTGTGGCAGTCTTTACAAACACAAAGGTTTTTTGTGATTTAGATAATTATTTAAACTTTCATTTTTACAAAGATTTATCAATAGATTCTCCAAATCCAACTTTTTTCCTTACAACTGCAATATTCTCTTCTCAACATAACACTTTATTATCAACTGATATACAATCACTAGTTTGTATTGGCCTATCTTGTGAGATTATGATTTAGATCATTAATAAAAAAGAGGACTAAAATATAAATCATATATAACAACTGCATCTACACTTGAAAAATTGGTTCCAACCTGACCTTTGCCTTGTTGAATAATAAGAAATCTATATATATATAATAATATATATATATAATATATATATATATTTATATATATATATATATATATATATATATATATATATATAATATATATATATATTATATTTATTTAATTTATATGGGATATTAAAGTTCTTTATCCAATGCCGCTTTTCTAATGTTGAAGTGCTCCCATCCATTTGTCAATATGTAAATTCTAAGAAGTTCAAGTAGTCTTCCAATAGATCAAGCACCCCTTTCCACCTTGTTTCAATTTGTGGAAGCACCCTTCCAATACCTAAAACTTCCTAGACACTCGAACTAGCATCTCAAATACCTTTCTTATAGAATCACTCACTGGTTCTTGTCCTAGGAAAGTATATGATGAATTTACAATCTTGAAGGAGGATAATTTTTGGAATGATATATTCAAGTATTAGTTGTAACAAGATCCAATAGGATTCATTAATCAGGGTTTGTTGAACAATTGTCTCTTGAAAATAAATTCTGGCACCTTGTGAAACAACTACTTGAAGCCTTCCATATAATGCTCAAACAATAGAACAAAGTGATGATTTTACTTGCCATGAAATTCATAGAGGAAGAGAATAAATAAAATAATGTCGTGATCATGTTCCTCTCATGTTCAAGCATATATGAGAGTTTTGCAATAGTTGCAATAGATGTGACACAATGTAGAACTACTTTCTAGAGGTGCATGATGTCTCAAATTTTTATTGTTTCTTCTTTTGTTGTTTTTTTGTCCTTTTTCACCAGAACCATATTTATTTTTAAGCTTGGTAACTTTTGAGGTATCAATAAAAAAATATTTTCACTTCCATGGTCTTCCAAACCTTCCCAGCCTCTATTTAAATCTCTATAACATCCATGGAATTCATTGCCCTCTCAGCTGAGCCTTGTCATGACATAGTATTCAATTGAATAAGAAAGAATCCCAACAAAAAAATTTATAGTGCCTCCCAAAATGTGCTGTAGGACCAAATCACACACTCTAGTTTTCTGTGACTACAAAACCACCTTGAATATAGGAAAACGAGCCCATTTGAATTTGTGAAGTAGCCACCAAATTTTCCATGGTACATATCTCCTCACTCATGCTAAATTATATTTTTGAGTGCACTAGAAAGTCCTAAAGCTATAATTTTTCTTCATTTTCCACAACGTTTTCATGTAGTCATTCAAATTGATTACATTGGGCTCTTGTTGTTTTTCTCCTGTCTTGATGTTTCAATTTTCAATCAGAGCTGTAGAAGCATGGTGTAGGTATGTAATTTTTAAAGGTTGTAGACAACCATTTTCACAGGGGAGCGAATCATCTATATAATGATTGTTCACCATCTCAGGATTATTCGGAGAGATACTCCCATAATCGTCTTGGTAAACAGGCTAGTTCCAATGAACAACCAAGGGATTTTGTTGTCAACACATAAAAGATTGGTGGCAAGGAGCATTATTTCATGGTATATTTGAAGAGATGAATATGGAGAGACAATGCCTAATTTTTTGTAACAAATGTAGAGGCACAAAAAATTGGGTACTGACCATCTCTACACATTGCGAATCAAAGCCAAGGCAGATCAACATGCCTGTAATGAATGTCTCGTAAATTCAATCATAGGTTTTGTCGAGGTCAATCTTTAAAAAGAGAGCTTGCTAGCTAATCTCCTTGGCCCATTTCATAGCCTCTCGAGCCAAGATCACATTATCTAGAGTAAAGGACCCTTGTACAAAGCTAATCTACTCCTTACACACAATCTTCTTAGCATCATCTCTTATGTGCAATGCCATAGCCTAAGCAGTAATTTTATAGGTGACAGTTGACAAGGTTATAGGACACCACCTATTGATAGAATCTCTAGTATAATTCTCAAGGTTATCACTTTTACTATTACCATTAATTAACAAGGTTACCATTAATTTCCAAAGTCACAAACTCCTCAAAGCTCTATCACCTATCTTTGTTCTATCTTAAAGGGTTGTTGGAGAAAAAGATCAAGGCTAGGGGTGACCAGGCAATCCCTTGCTAATGGGGGGAGCACATATATTCCCACCTTTTGTGGAAACATGTCCCACACACTAGGGAAATGTTTCTTGATGCATTTTATCAAGTTTCCCCCAAAGGTGCGACATGGAGAAACACTTCTCTAGATCCCCCTGCCCCTAGAGTGCAAGAAATGCGAGGAGCACATCCACATGGAACACTGTTGATATGCCTAATAGTTGATGTGAAACGTCATGAACGTGGCTCTCTAATGAGACTTCTAATTGATCCTAACATAAGCTATGATAAACAAGAACATGGCCCATACCTTTCACCTGATTGTTGTCCATGTATAATCCTAGTTGATGTAGCTCTAGAGATTCAACTCCAACTACTAGCACCTACTTCCTCCACAATAAGACAACAAAACAACAAGACAACCTTGAAACCTTATTAAGCAAGAGGAATGGAAAATACCCCTAGATATAACCTAATATACTCAAGGAAGAACATATCTACCATTGAATTGCATACAATATTAAGCACAAATGATAATGGGGGGGGAATTAATATAAATCTATTTTCATAAATGAGAAACATTACAACCACCAATATTTTACCTTGTGTTCCTAGTTGAAGGTTCTTGTTAGTACCTTGCTCCAACTCCTCCTTGAATCTCACAAAATCATGAACATTTTGATTGATGAAGGCTAGTGTAGAAGAGCTTCTTTCAATTGTATCAAACAAAATTTTATCATAAAATTTTCCTCATTTCTCCCTTGGGATGCCAAACATAAGTTTATCTTAAAATTTTCCTCCTTTCTCCCTTGGTATGAATTCCTTATATAGATTGATAGAGGAGGATAGGGCATGTCTCAATAAACCTACAACTTAGTGGAATTTAATTCTAATACAAGTTTCTAGGCCTAGGTTAATTAAGCAAGGAGGGATCCAATACTCCATTGTGAAAGTCATTTCTAGCAACAAAAGAAAGACCATCAAATCTGCACTCTTTCCTGAATTTTTTATCTCTGACACGTACATTATTGATTAGTAAATATATATAAAGTATAATGGAGGGACTTCTCTAATGATGCAAGGCATTTGATCTCTAATGAGACTTCTAATTGATCCTAACATAAGCTATGATAAACAAGAACATGGCCCATGCCTTTCACCTGATGGCTTTCCATGTATAATTCTAGTTGATGTAGCTCTAGAGATTTGGCTCCAACTATAGCACCTAATTCCTACACATAATAAGACAACAAGACCAACCTGAAACCTTCTTAAGCAAGAGGAATGTCAAATAACCCAGAGATAAATGAATCTACTCAAGGAAGAACATACCTATCATTGAATTGCATACAATACTAAGCACAAATGATAATGGAGGGGGGAATAATATAGATCTATATTCATAAATAAGAAACATTACAACCACCAAGATTTTACCTTGAGTTCCTAGTTGAAGGTTCCTCTTAATCCCTTGCTCCAAATCCTCCTTGACTCTTACACAAGCATGAACACTTTAATCAATGAAGGCTACTGTAGAAGAGCTTCTTTCAATTGTAGAAAACATAAGTTTATCATAAAGTTTTCCTCATTTCTGCTTTAGGATGCCAGACAAAAGTTTATCTTAAAATTTTCCTCCTCTCTCCCTTGGTATGCCTTCCTTATATAGATTTGTAGAGGAGGCTAGGGCATGTATCTATAAACCTACAACTTAGTGGAATTTAAGTCTAATACAAGTTTCCAAGTTCATGATGTGGAGTATCCATCACACAATATTGATATCCTCGAAAATGGTTGACTCTAAAAGGATCTAGGGGTAGTCACATGCTACAAATGGTGTAGTAAGAAATTGATAACACCTTATTAATGGCATAACATGAAACCAATCACACCTTGATAGTGGTGCAAAGAGATATTATTGTAAACAATTTAGAATCCAAAGGAGAAAGGCCTACACTCAAAACATTTGCAAGTTTTAAGATTATTTTAATGTTTCCAATATAGTTTCTATATTCAACAAAGGGGGTCTGAAGGGGTCTCTTGTGTGCTAGACTTTGCCATCCCTTACACTACCAGCTTAAATTGTGAGGGTCTCTCTGGGAATCCCTGAAACTTGTTCCGTTTTCCCTTATTTGACCATCCTATGACTGCTGTGAAACATAATTGCACATAAAAAACCTCCAAACAAAGTTTCTAACAAACAAAATTGTGCTTAAAAAATTATGAGATGTGGAACTAGGTAATTACTTGTACCTCAAATAAATTTCTGAAATCTAGGCATCCTAGAAGGTGAAGTTGATATTATAACATATTTCACAGTCTGCTGATGAGTACCAACCATATATAATCATGATATAGGCTTCACTCTGACTTCTCCTTATCAGATTTGGGGGTTTAAGGGGCTTAGGAAAATATGACAGTAAGATGTGGGGTGGCCTCCATCCAAACTACTAGTTCATATGATCCAGATTTAAACATGAACACAAAAAATTACATACATAACCATAAATACAAAGATGCAATAGAAATAACGCTTCGTTTCATTAATATCAAACACTGAAATATGCTTACAAGCAGAATGGAAATAAGACTAGCTTGGGCAATGGTAGCTTATCTCTGAGAAGAGATGTGGCAGCTACAGGCCCCTGAACTATGTTACAATGAGGTTCAAAGGCTTATTTATTATTGAGAAACATGGAAAACCCTAAAAATCCAACAACCTAACCCTAGGAGATGAAGTGCCAAACTATGGGCCCCATTTGGGTAACTTGGTACATTAACTTCCCAGGATCGTAACTTTGGCATAAGATCTCTATTTGAGGCACACAATACCTCGTTAGAAAGATCTATCCGAGGACTACAAATTTTGAATGGAAAAAATTGGTTTACATCCAATGTTGGTCCCTGTTTTCCCAAAAAAAGTCATTTAGGGCCTCAAAACGGCTCCAGATGTCCAGGACTCGAAAAACTGTCAAAAATAGTAAATTGTGCTACAAATAAGGAAACTGAAAAAATGAAAGAAACAATGGTGGGGGTCCAAGTGGAATAGGTGGGTGGCCACCAATATCGACTTTGATCATTACTCCCCCCTTAGGAAGCAATGGTCCCCATTATGTTGAGTTCCTCCATGAGATGCAAAAACTTTTGTTGAACTTGGTCCCTGGTGAACCACTTGCCCTGGTGAAGGAGTTGGCCTGCTTTGACAACTCCATATAGTTGGATCCTTTTGTTGAAGAATGGCAACAAAAAATTTCTAAAAATAGAAGTGCGAAAAATAACATTGCTAAAAATAGCAGTTTGGGCATCAGTGTTGGATTGGGTAACAGGGAATGAAAAATGGAAGTGCTAAAAACAAAAGTTCTATTTTTAGCAGTTCAAGTTGGATTCCTATTTTTGGATAGTCCTTGGTCTAAAATAAGAAGTAAAATTCGAATTTAGTCTTAGCAACAATTTGAATATTAATTAATTAATTCTCCATGAGTTTATTAGTTAAGGAAAATCAAACTTGAAGTCTTTGTAAGAACATGCAATAATTTCTCCATTGGTTGGGGAATGTGTCCTTGATTTGCTCCACTGATTGAGGAATTAAAGATGAGCTCTATATTGAGAAGATCAATTGACTTAGTTTGACTTAGTTAAGTTTAGTTAGATTAATTTAACAAGTTGTTAAATTAATGAGATTTAGTTTGTTGATGCTTGCATGCATGTGACAACTGGTATTTTCAGATAACTGAGTATTCACTCATGGATAACTGATGCATGTCAATTCAGACAGAGATCCAGTTGATATCAGATGATGGACAATGTACTATCAGATGCTAGGATATTCCTAGTGAATATTCCTTGCATGAGGAAGGAATCTTCTTCCTTCTATGACTACGTAGTTGGACTTGAGGTGATAATAGGTACGATTTGGGCCAATTCACACATGTTATGTAATTGGAACCCAATCAAAATTGCACAAGGAAATAGGGCTTGGAGGACTTGTGCAACCTATATATACAGGCCTAGATAGTCCATGAGCTACATCATCAGAGTATAGAGAGAGCATGATAGCTTTTGAGTTGATTCTTTTTGTATGTTGTTGAGGATTTCCACTTGATTGCTAATATAGAGATGGGATTTTAGGCTGGTGCTTTCCCCATGTTATATCTTCTATGTTATGGTTGATTAATTCTCATTCTCAATTGTATCTGTTCATGCTTGATGTTTCTCATGTTTGATTAAGCTTCTGCTAAGTTTATGGTAGATGTAGATCTAGTATTATGCTTTAGTACATTGCATATATCAGTTGGATTTGCAGGTGGAATTTCTACATGATATCAGTGAGCTAGCTGATTTGTAGAGAAAATTCTACATGGTATCAGAGCACAGGTGATCAAGGAAGAACAATATACAAGAAGGGAGAAGTTGAAGTTTGTGGTTTCTGAATATTGATTTGAGTTCTTATCACATCTATTTCACCGATGGCATTCTATGGTTTTGAGGCTTGAGTATGCTCTTGATGGAAGCTCAAACTACATAGCTTAGAAGGATCACATAGAGGCATTATTGGAAGATAATGGCCTTAAGGACTTCATTGATCAAGAAGTCCAGAAACCGACTGATGCTACTCAACTGGCGGAATGGAAGAAGTGTGTGGCTAGAGCTAGGAGAATCCTCTTGGAGGGAGTTCGAGATCACATTGTCTTGAGCCTCCATGGGAAGGAGACTCCATTTTCGATGTGGAAAACATTGAAAGATCTTTATCAGAATAGCAGTGATCAGAGGAAGTTGGCATTGAAGGACAAACTTCAAAAGATCAAGTGTGGAAGTGGGGACACGATCTCTATGTATCTGAACAGGCTCACCTCATGCAGGGATGAGCTTGCAAGTGTAGGGGTCGTGACATCTGATGATGACAAGGTGATTCTAGCACTACTTGGCCTTCCTAAGAGTTGGCACAACTACTAGGACTCAGTTAATGGAAGGGAGAAACTGCTAGATTTGGAATGACTATGGTTGGATTTGATGTAGGAGGAGATCAAACAAAGCACCAAAGAAGGTTATTCATCCATGGAGGATGAAGAGAACTATGCCTTAGCAAGTAAGGCGAAGAAGGGGAAGGAGAAGGTTTCTCTTTCTGAATCTAGTTCTTCCCATGGTGGGAAGAAGGTTGACAAATTGAAAGTGCGATGCTTTCATTGTCATAAGGTGGGCCATTTTGTTACAAATTGTCCACAGAGGAAATCTAAGAAGGGATCCGAGAAAAGATTTGAAGGTGAGGCACTTGCTTCATAGTTCAAGCTAGATTTCACACTCTTCGCATGCATGGTTTCATCCATGGTGGGAAGTGGTTGGTTTCTTGACAGTGGAGCTTCTTTCCACATGACCGATGACAATAGTTTGTTTAGTACTTTGGAGCAGAAAGATCTCCAGATACTCATAGTGATGGGTAATGATGAAAAGTACAATGTCTCAGGTGTAGGCACGATTATTTTTCAGAGGGAGCATGGAGCTCACCTTGTCTTGACCGATGTCAAGTATGTACCAGGACTAAAGAGAAACTTGGTGTTGATCGTGATGCTGGAAGACAGAGGCTATGATGTAGTCTTTAGTAAGGGAAACGTTTTCCTTCGACACATCATCACTAGACAGGTGAAGCAGATTGGTTCATGAGTCAAGAATCTGTATGCTGCTGAGGTTCAATATGCATGCGAAGCCTTAAGCAACAAGGCAACTGATGTAGACTTGGTGGTTGAGAGGGAGGGTATATTACCTCTCAACATGCAGTGCCAGAAGAAGTCTCAGACAATTGTGGAGGAGCCACAATTGGTGCAACAACTTTAGGAGGTTGTGGAGCAACCACAGTAGGGGAAGTTGAGTGGAGATCGAGTAGAGACATCTACTCATGTAGAGACATCTAGTAGGGGGAAAATTTGAGCCAGGTGGGCAGAGGGATCACATGCAGCCATACCTCCAGGTAGGAGGTGGGGCGATTTGGAGTGATCGTCCCAAGGAGGAGGGGCAGGATCCTTAAGGTACCCAATATCTTAGATGAGACCTTGCTATGAGAGCCCTAATGTGGAGTAGCAGGAATTGACTGATTGGGTAGAGACAGATGTAGATGGAGCAACAGAGAGAGCTACAGTGCAAGGAATCCCAGGACAACGCAGAGCACGCAGGATCTAGCAATGCGAGAGGCACAAGTGTGTTGCATGGTGTAGGGTAGCACAAAGAAGGGTGCAACGGTGCAAGATTCATGGAAATGTTGCAGTAGCGCAGAGGTCCAAGAGGGAGCACTTGTCAGTAGTAGGTAGAGCTTCAGCATCAGAGTATGTTTTTAGCCCAACAGAGAGGTTAGTTGGGAGGATTTTTGTTCCAAGAGTTGCTGGAAGAACCACACTTAGTAGATGTGTTGCATGCAGAACATTCTGAAGGTATAGGATCAGGTTTGAGAGGAAGCCTTTCTTGTTGAGACGGAGTGTTAAAAAATGGAAACAAGAAATTGCTAAAAATAGAAGTGCTAAAATAACAGTTTGGGCATCAGTGCTGGATTGGGCAATAGGGAATGAAAAATGGAAGTGCTAAAAACAAAAGTTCTATTTTTAGCAATTCAAGTTGGATTCCTATTTTTAGATAGCCCCTGGTCTAAAGTAGGAAGTAAAATTCGATTTTTGTGTTACCAACAGTTTGAATATTAATTAATTAATTCTCCATGAGTTTATTAGTTAAGGAAAATCAAACTTGAAGTCTTTGTGAGAACATGCAATAATTTCTCCACTAGTTGGGGAATGTGTCCTTGATTTGCTCCACTGATTGAGGAATTAAAGATGAGTTCTATATTGAGAGGATCAGTTGACTTAGTTTAAATTATTCAAGTTCAATTAGATTAATTTAACAAGTTGTTAAATTAATGAGATTCAGTTTGTTGATGCTTGCATGCATGTGGCAACTGGTATTTTCAGATAACTGAGTATTCACTCATGGATAACTGATGCATGTCAGTTTAGAAAGAGACCCAATTGAGATCAGATGAGGGACAATGTACTATCAGATGCTAGGATATTCCTAGTGAATATTCCTTGCATGAGGAAGGAATCCTTCCTTCTATGACTGCATAGTTGGACCTGAGGTGACAGCAGGTATGATTTGGGCCAATTCACACAAGTTATGTAATTGGACCCCAATCAAAATTGCGCAAGGATATAGGGGCTTGGAGGAATTGTGTAACATATATATATAGGCATAGATAGTCCATGAGCTACATCATAAAAGTACAGAGAGAGCAGGATAGCTTTTGAGCTGATTCTTTTTGTATGTTGTTGAGGATTTCCACTTGATTGATAATACAAAGATGGGGTTTTAGGCTGGTTCTTTCCCTGGTTATATCTTCTGTGTTATGGTTGATTACTTCTCATTCTCAGTTGTATTTGTTCATGCTTGATGTCTCTCATGTTTGATTAAGCTTCCACTAAGTTTATGGTAGTTGTAGATCTATTATTATGCTTTAGTACATTGCATATATTAGTTAGATCTGTAGGTGAAATTTCTACATGATATCAGTGAGCTAGCTGATTTGTAGAGAAAATTCTACACCTTTTCTGTCAAGTGTTCTTGATCTGCATGTGCTTCATTTGATCAGTCGTGGCTTTTTCCATGCAATATGGATTTAACTCTGCAGGTGTGAGTTGTTCTGCAATGTTTGATGTGTCTAGCAATGGTGGGAAGTATGGTTGAAGGCGGTCCACATTGAACAATGGGTGTAGGCCAAGGAATGGGGGAATGCTGAGCTCAAATGCATTTTCTCCCACAACCTTGGTAATGGTGTAAGGACCATATCAGAGTGGTCTAAATTTCTGATAGGCTCTGGTAAGGCGTTCCTTCTGCAGATGCAACTAGACTTTGTCACCCACCTGAGACTTGTGTGGCACCTAATGTTGATCATGTCGCTGTTTGTACTTGGAATTTTATTTCTCTAAAATGTCGTGGAATTATTGGCAGATATGTTGGATGTGCTCAATGAAGCTATTTGCCTTATTGGCTTTAGACTGGACATGAGTCGAATCTTCTTGAGTAGATGCAAATGGTATCACCACATCAATGGGACATAGTGGCTGGAATCCCAAGCCCACCTAAAAAGGTTTGTGGGCAGTCGAGCTGTGGAGAGCCCGGTTATAGCTATGCTTGACATAGGGGAGGCTCTCATCCCATGTGTGTGGATGCTTTGAGTTGTACATGTACAGAATGTGTACAATCATCTTGTTGACGACCTCTGTCTGGCCAACAATTTGCCGATGGAAAGCTGTGGACTTAGTGAGCTTGGTGTCCAACATCGACTAGATACTGGACCAAAATGTACTAAGGAAACTACTACCCCAATCTAAGATGATAGATTGCGAGATCCCAAAACACAGTCATTTCCATGCTTAGTAGAAGGAAGGTTCGACTTGTAATCCATGGAGATGTATTCCCAAGGTTTACTAGGGGTTGGTAGCAAAGTATAGAGGCCTTGATTCTTGATGGTCGGCTTGGGAATGGTGCAGGAAGTGCAAGATCTAATATACTTGCCGACATCCTGTAGAAGATTCAGCCAATAGAAATACTTCTGTAGTACTGCCACCATTTTCTTGACCTCAGAATGCCTAGCAGCCTGACTGTAGTGCACTTCCCAAATCATCTTGGCACGCTCACTTGAAGCAAAACAAAGGTGTCCCAGGTGGCATAATAGGGCGTCCTGAAGGTGAAAATCAAGAACTTTCTAACCCTCAAAGAGTGTCTGGTATGTGTGGCCAAATTCTGGGTCGCTTTTGTAGAGAAGTGGCCAATCGGAAGTCTCGTTCCCACAAGATTTGAGCACTGTGGTTAACACCATGATCGGTGGTCGGCTGAGGAAATCTACAACATTATTGGTCCTACCCTTCTTATACTTGATATTGAAATGGAACTGTTGCAGGTATGTGGACCACTTCTTATGGTGATCATTCTGCAACTTCCCCTACGCCTATATTAACTGTACGAGTTGGTGGTCTATGTGGATGACCATTTCCTTCCCCAAAATGTAATTTCCATTGTCGGTAGGCCTGCACAATGGAATAAATCTCTTTCTCATAAGTGGGATACTTATAGAGGCCTTGATTCTTGATGGTCGGCTTGGGAATGGTGCAGGAAGTGCAAGATCTAATATACTTGCCGACATCCTGTAGAAGATTCAGCCAATAGAAATACTTCTACAGTACTACCACCATTTTCTTGACCTCAGAATGCCTAGCAGCCTGACTGTAGTGCACTTCCCAAATCATCTTGGCACGCTCACTTGAAGCAAAACAAAGGTGTCCCAGGTGGCATAACAGGGCATCCTGAAGGTGAAAATTGAGAACTTCTTAACCCTCAAAGAGCGTCTGGCATGTGTGGCCAAATTCTGGGTCGCTTTTGTAGAGAAGTGGCCAATCGGAAGTCTCGTTCCCACAAGATTTGAGCACTGGGTTAACACCATGATTGGTGGTCAGCTGAGGAAATCTATAACATTATTGGTGCTACCCTTCTTATACTTGATATTGAAATGGAACTGTTGCAGGTATGTGGACCACTTCTTATGGTGATCATTCTGCAACTTCCCCTACGCCTATATTAACTGTACGAGTTGGTGGTCTATGTGGATGACCATTTACTTCCCCAAAATGTAATTTCCATTGTTGGTAGGCCTACACAATGGAATAAATCTCTTTCTCATAAGTGGGATACTTCTAAAATATGTCTGAAATTTTCTCACTATGATATGCCACTAGATGCCCTTGTTGAGTAAGGACTACTCCAATGGCATCTTCAGAGGTATCTGTCTCGATCTCAAATGGCTGTTGCAAGTTTGGTCATGTGAGCACTGGTGCAGAGGAGAGGTGATGTTTCAACTCTGCGAATGCCTTCTATTGAGATTCAGACCAAAAGAATTTTTCTTTTGCTCCTCCATTGGTGACTTGACTCAAGGGCCAAGCGATATGAGAGAATCCCAAGACGAACTTGCAATAGAAATTTGCAAGACCTAGAAAGCTGCGACGCTCTGTTAGAGTTGTTGGGGCTGGCCAATCCTGAATGACTTAGATCTTGGATAGATCCACATGAACCCCCCATTCACCAATAGTGTATCCTAGATATTGAACTTGGGTCATGCAAAAAGTTCATTTCTCCAAATTGGCACACAACTTGTGTTGCCACAGTGTTTGGAGAACCAGTCGGATGTGGCGGAGGTGCTCTTCCCAACTCCCGCTGAAGATCAGGATGTTATCCAAGTATACCACTACAAATGAGTTGGTGAATGGCCGCAAGATGTTATCCATTAGCCTCATGAAGGTTGTAGGAGAATTAATCAACCCAAAAAGCATACACAACTATTCGAAAAGGCCTTCCTTGTCTTTGAAGGAAGTCTTCCACACATCGAAGGGTTCGATTTGTACTTGGTGATATTCAGACTTCAAGTCGAACTGGATGAAATGTTTTTCCCCTTGCGTTGGTCTAGAAGATCACGAATCCATGGGATCAGGTACCTATTCCAGACAATGATCTTGTTCAGTGTCTAATAGTCAATAAAAAATATCCAAAGTCCCATCCTTCTTCTTTACAACCATGATCGGGATCCCATAGGGCGATGAACTTTGTCGGATGTGACCTTTCTGTAGAAGCTCCTTAATCTGCCTCTTGATTTTTTCATTCTCCAGAATGGAGCGCCGATAGATTGGTACATTGGGAAATGGCACACCTAGGGTCATATCAATGGATTCCTTGACCTGATAGTGCAGAGGCACCCCTGCGGGGAAGGTGAAGATGTCCTCATACTCCTCCATGATCTTGTCCATCTGTTGTTGTCATGCAGAGGGGCCTTGTCCGAAGGTCATGGCTAGCATCTTATTATTTCCCTGAGAGCGTATCATTAGGAAAACAAATTTCCTAGCTTTCAAAATGATCTTACTGCATTGTTTTGCAGTAACCAAAGAGATGGTCATAGGCGGTGCTACCTCTAGTATCTTGTACAACTTATTTCCCAAAGTAACAATAACGACACAAGGCCTTGACTCATATGCAACATGTTGCTTCCACAAGTATGGTTGGCCTAATAATACATCACAAACATCGACGAGAGCAACATCACATAATACCTCATCTGTGAAGGGCTTGATGCTATATGGAAGGCGGCATTGCTAGCTCATGTGAAGATCCCATGCTTGGTGAAGCCACCCGATGGTGTATGGTGTTGGGTGTGCTATGGCCGATAAGCCTAGATGATTCACAACCTTTTCTAAAATGAGGTTCTTTTGGCTCCCGTTGTTGACAATGAACTGTAGCGGGGAACCCTTTACCCACATCTGGGTGTGGAATAGGTGCTCCTCCTATCGATCTTCGGGTTGCTCCTTATGGATCTTTGTGGTGGCAACAATGGCATTGGGCTCTACATCAATAATTTGTTTCCCTTTTTCATTCCCCTTGTCAGGTTATAAATCACATTTAGACCATGCATCTAATTCTGAAGCCTTCAACTCTACCACCAGTGTTTGCTTTGGCCAACACTCACTTGTGTTGTGAGTGAACCTCTTATGGAACTCACACCACTTTCCCATGTCATTCTTCATCTTCGTGGTGTTGTTCTTTTCTTGTGGCTTTGGGGGGTTGTCTTGGGCCACCCCACCTTGGCTTTGTCCTTTGTTCTGTGGTTTGGAGGCACCTTTCCCTTACTTCAGATTCATAGATCTTGATGGCGTATTGGTATGCCGTGCTGAGTGAGGAGATGTCCAGGAACTCCATCTCATCCTAGATGTACCTATGTAGGCAACCACAGTACTTGAGTACCAAATTTTTCTCAGAATCCTTGATACCCAACTTCGTTCGAAGGGTATGAAAAAAATTGGTAAACTCTAACACATCTTGGTCCCTTCCCTGCCGCATTGTTTTCCACTTTATGTATTTATCCTCATAGGTCCCGACATAGTAATACTGCTCCTTGATGGCATCCTGGAATGAGTTCGAAGTGGGTTGGACTAAAAACAATGAAGTCGTACTTTCATCCTTCTGCTCAAAGTAGGTTTCTCACCAGCCCTCGACATGGGGTTGGCTTTGAGAAAAGAAAATGTAATCTTTTCTCGGCTAGAAAAATCATGAACAGAAAAATATCCTTCTAGCAGACTTAACCATTTATCTACGACATTTGCATCTATTTGGCCCTCAAATATGGGAATTTCAAAGTTTACTTGTACCTTAAAAGGAGTGGAGCCTCCATAGTGGTTGCTAGACGTGGATGCACCACTGGTGGGCAACTGTTGAAGGATCTAGGAAAATTTATCCATAATCGTGTTCCTTTGTTTCTCAAGGGCATCCTTGAGCAATATTTTGATAGGATTTCCTACCCCTTCATCTTTCTTTTATTCCCCCATGGATGGTCATTGGGGTTTGCGAGGCTGATCTTGCAATGGTTGAACCAGATTGAACCTTAACTCCTTATATCCCGACCTCGTTGGTGACATGCAAATAAAAAAAGAGAAATAGTAGACCCTCCGATATCACTGATCCAAATTTAAATAGGATTGCAACAAATTACATATATAACCATAAATATAAAGATGCAGTACAAATAACACTTCATTTCATTAATATCAAATACTGAAATATGCTTACAAACAAAAAGGAAATGAGGCTAGCTCGAGTGATGGTAGCTTATCTCTGAGAAGAGATGTGGTAGCTACAAGCCCCTGAAATACATTACAATGAGGTTCAAAGGCCTATTGATTATTGAGAAACAATGGAAAACCCTAAACATCCAAACACCTAACCCTAGGAGATGAAGCGCCAAACTATGGGCCTCGTTTGGGTAAATTGGCACATCAACTTCCCGGGGTTGTAACTTTGGCATACGATCTCCGTTTGACGTGCACAATACCTTGTTAGAAAGATATATCCGAGGACTACAACTTATGACTAATCAACATTGGATCATTCTTAATGTTGGAACCAATTTTCCCAAAAAGGATCGTTTAGGGCCTCAAAATGGCTTCGGAAGTTAAGGACCCAAAAAACTACCAAAAATAGTAAATTGTGCTACAAATAAAGAAACTAAAAAAATGAAAGAAACAATGGTGGGGGTCCAAGTGGAATAGGTGTGTGGCCACTAATATCCACCTGGATCATTCTTTCCCCCTTAGGAAGCAATGGTCCCCATTGCATTGAGTCCCTCCCCGAGATGAGGAAACTTCTGCTAAACTTGGTCCCTGGTGAGCCACTTCCCATGGTGAAGGAGTTGGCCTGCTTTGACAACTTGATATAGTTGAATCCTTTTCTATCGGGTTTTGCTGATCTATGTGTCCATGATTCGATCAGTCATTGCTTGTTTCGTGCAATATGGATTTAACTCTGTAGGTGTGAGTTGTTTTGCAATGTTTGATGTGTCTAGCAATGATGGGAAGTATGGTTGAAGGTGGTCCACATTGAACACTAGGTGCAAGCCAAGGAATGGGGGAATGGTGAGCTCAAATGCATTATCTCCCACAACCTTGGTAATGGTGTAAGGACCATATCGAAGTGGTTTGAGTTTCCGATAGGCTCCGGTAAGGCGTTCCTTCTGCAAATGCAACCAGACTTTGTCGCCCACCTGAGACTTGTGTGGCACCTGATGTTGATCATGTCACTGCTTGTACTTGGAATTTGATTTCTCTATAATGTCATGGAACTACTGGTAGATATGTTGGATGTGCTCAACGAAGGTGTTTTCTTTGTCAGCTTCAGACAAGACATAAGCCGAATTTGCCTGAGTAGATGAAAATGGTATGGCCACATTAATAGGACATAGTGGCTGGAATCCAAAGCCCACTTGAAAAGGGTTATGGCCAGTCGAGATGTGGAGAGCCCAATTATAGCTATGTTGGACATAGGGGAGGCTCTCATCCCATGTGCGTGGATGCTTTGAGTTGTACATGCGAAGAATGTGTATGATTATCCTGTTGATGACCTCTGTCTGGCCATCAGTTTGCTGATGGAAAGCTATAGACTTAGTGAGATTGATGTCCAACATGGACCAGAGATTGAACTAAAATGTACTGAGGAACCAATTGTCCTGACCTAAGATGATAGACTGTGGGATCCCAAAGTGCACTCGCACTCATTCAAAGAAGAGTTTAGTAGTGGCTTTTGGTGTGATATTCTTCTTGCAGGCCCCCATAATGGCCGTCTTTGAGAATCTGTCAACGACCACAAAAACACAATTATTTCCATGCTTAGTAGAAGGAAGGCTTGACATGTAATCCATGGACATGGATTCCCAAGGTCGACTAGGGGTAGGAAACAGAGTATAGAGGCCTTGATTCTTGATCGTTGGTTTGGCAGTGGTGTAGGTAGTGTAGTATCTAATGTACTTCCCAACATCCTGTCAAAGGTTTGACCAATAGAAATACTACTATAGTACTTCCATCATTTTCTCGACCTCAAAAATCCCACTGGCCTAGTTGTAGTGCGCTTCCCAAATCATCTTGGCACACTTGCTTGAAGGAACACAAAGGTGTCCTAGGTGGCAGAACATGGCATCCTGGAGGTGACAATCTAGAAATTTCTTACCCTCCAAGAGAGTCTAGTATGTGTGGCTGATTCTACGTTGCTTTTATAGAGATGTGGCCAATCAGAAGTCTCGTTCCCACAAGAGTTGAGCAAGATGGGTAACGCCATGATCGGTGGTTGGCCGAGGTAGTTTGCAGCATTATTGGTGCTACCCTTCTTATACTTTATATTCAAATGGAACTGTTGCAGATATGTGGACCACTTCTGATGGAGACCATTATGCAACTTCCTTGGCATTTGTATGAATTGTAGGGGTTGGTGGTCCTTGTGGATGACCATTTCCTTCCCAAAATGTAATGAATCCATTGTTGGCAGGTCTGCACAATGGAATAGATCTCTTTGTCATAAGTGGGATACTTTCAGAATATGTCTAAAAGTGTCTCACTACTATATGCCACTAGATTCCCTTGTTGATTAAGGTTTGTCCCAATAACGTAGTCAAAGGCATCTGCCTCAATCCCAAATGGCTATTGCAAATATGGTAATGTGAGCACTGGTGCAGAGCAGAGGCGATGTTTCAACTCTGCAAATGCCTTTTGTTGAGATTTATACCAAAAGAATTTTTCTTTCACTCCTCCCTTTGTCACTTAACTCAAGGGCCAAGTGATATGAGAGAATCTCAACATGAACCTGTGGTAGAAATTGGCAAGACCCACAAAGTTTCAGATCTCTATCAGAGTGGTTGGGGCTGGCCAATCCCGAACGACTTGGATCTTGGATGGATCCAGATGCATGCCTCGTTCATCAATAATGTATCCCATATAATAAATATAGGTCATGCCAAAAGTGCATTTCTCCAAATTGGCACATAGCTTGTGTTGCTGTAGTGTTTGGAGAACCTGTCGGATGTGGTGGAGGTGCTCTTCTAAACTCTAGCTGAAGATCTGGATGTAATCCAAGTATACCACTACAAATGAGTTGGTGAATGGCCGTAATATGTCATCCATTAACCTCATGAAGGTTACAGGAGCATTCGTCAACCCGAAAGGCATAACCAACCATTCGAAGATGCCCTCCTTGGCTTTGAAGGCAGTCTTCCACACATTGGAGGGTTCGACTTCAAGTCGATTTTGATAAAAATTCCCCCCCCTTGAGTTGGTCCAGAAGGTCATGAATCTGTGGGATCGGGTACCTATTCCAGATAATGATCTTGTTTAGTGCCTAATAGTCAATACAGAGTCTCCAAGTACCATCCTTCTTCTCTACCAACATGATCGGGCTCCCACAGGGCAATGAACTTGGCCGGATGTGACCTTTCTGCAACAACTCCTTAATTTTCCTTTTGATTTTGGCATTCTCCAAAGCGGAGCATCGATAGAGTGGTCCATTGGGAAATGGCACACCTGGGGTCAGATCGATGGAGTGCATGACCTGACAATGTAGAGGGACCACTGCGGGGGAGGTGAAGATGTCCTCATACTCCTCCACAACCTTGTCCATCTGTTGTTGTTGTGTGGAGGGGCCCTGTTCGGAAGTTGTGCCCACCATCCTCTTCTTTCCCCGAGGATGTATCATTTGGAAAATAAATTTCCAAGTTTTGGAAATGACCTTACTACATTGTTTTGCAATAACAAAATAGATGGCGGTAGGCGATACTACCTTTGGTATCCTGTACAACTTATTTCCCAAAGTAACTATAACAACACGAGACCTTGACTCATACACAACATGTCACTTCCACAAGTATGGTGGGCCTAATAATATGTCACAAACATCAAGGGGAGCAACATCACATAATACCTTATCCATGAAGGGCTTGATGCTGTATGGAAGGTGGCACTGGTAGCTCACATGAAGATCTTGTCCTTGGTGAAGCCTCCCAATGGTGTATGTTGTGGGTGTGCTATGGTTGGTAAGCCCAGCCACTTCACGACCTCTGCCGAAATGAGGTTATTTTGGCTCCCATTGTCCACAATGAACTGTAGCGGGGAACCATTTACCCACATCTGGGAGTGGAAGAGGCACTCCTCCTCCTTTGGATCTTTGGGTTTCTCCTTCTGGATCTTCATGGTGGCAACAATGGCATTGGGCTTCGTGTCGATAATCTTCTTCCCTTTGTCATTCCCCTTGTCGGGTTCTGACTTAGAGTCAAAACATGCATATGGTTCTGAAACCTTTAGCTCGGCCATTAGTGACTTCTTGGCCCAACATGTGGTTGTGTTGTGAGTGGAGCTCTTATGGAAATCACACCACTTTCCTATGTCCTTCTTCAGCTTCACGGTGTTGTTCTTTTCTTGCGGCTTTGGGGGGTTGTCCTGGGCCACCCCTACTTGGATTTTTCCTTTGTTTTGTGGTTTGGGGGCACCTTTCCCTTGCTTCAGATTTGTATATCCAAAGTATTGCTTCTTTTGTTTAAACTTCTACTCGATCTTGATGACGTATCGGTATGCCATGCTGAGCAAGGAGATGTCCAGGAACTCCATCTCGTCTTGGATGTACCCATGTAGAAAGACCTGATACTTGAGTACCAAATGTTTCTTATAATCCTTGATACCGAAATTCGTGCGAAGGGTATGAAAAGCATTGGTAAACTCTGTAGAAAACCTGATGTAGGTTAACTGATAATGCAATATAAATCAAAGCATAATACTATAACCTACTTCTACTATCAATTTGTGGAAGCTTAAAGATCGAGCTAACAATATAACCAAAAGAAGAAGAATCAATGGGTTGTGTCTGGTATCTTGATAGTGGAACCTCATTCCACATGACTGGTGATAAAAATTTATTCAGTGCCTTGGAGGAGAAAGAGCTCAAGATGCGCATAGAAATGGGTGACGATGGAAGGTATAGTGTTTTAGGAGTGTGAAAAGTTGATTTTCAGAGGCAGCATGGAGCTCCTCTCACCTTGACAGGTGTGAAGTGGACTAAAGAAGAACTTTGTATTGGTCATGATGTTGGAGGACAAAGGCTACGATGTTGTCTTTAGTAAAGGAAAGGTGTTCCTAAGACACATAGCCATGGGTCAAACTAAGAGGATAGGGATTCGGGTGAAGAATCTCTATAAACTAGAGGTAGATGATTGTGCACCATTCAGTACGAAAGCAGAATTGGTGCAAAGCCAAGACATTGGCGAGTTGTAGCATAGGTGGTTGGGCCATTTTCATAATGGGGCTTTGAAGATAATGCAGGAGATATCTACAGGACTTCCCAAAGGTAAACTTGAGCAAGTTGAAACATGCAAAGGTTGTACCTTGGGAAATTACACCAAGTCTTCCTTTCATGATCGAGACAGTTGAGCAAAGGCTATCTTAGAGCGAGTTCATACTGATGTGTGTGGACCATTCTCGACAGCATAAAAAAAAAAGCAAAGGTATTATGTGATTTGCATTGATGACTATTATCGTAAATGCTGGATTTATTTCATGCAGAAGAAGGACCAATATTTTACAAAGTTTTGCGAGTTCAAAGATTTGGTCAGGAAAGAGTTAGGGAAGAACATCAAGGCCTTGAGAAGCGACAATGGTGGAGGATATGTATCTCAAGAGTTTAAGGAATTTTATGCAGTGGAAGGAATTAAACGAGAGTTGACGACACCACATAACCCACAAGAGAATGGGGTGGCTAAGAGGAGGAATAGAACTATTGTAGGGGCAGCACGGGAAATGCTGCATGACCAAGGCCTACCACTTCACTTGTGGGTTGAGGCATGCAACACAATGGTCTATTTGTAGAATAGAAGCTTGCATCGCATACTTGGGATGAAGACACCAGAGGAAGCTTTCTCTGGTAAGAGACCAGATGTCGGTCACTTTAGGATCTTTGGCTCATCGGCATATTGCCATGTGACAAAGGATGCACAGAAGAAGCTTGAGCCAACAACAAATTTGGGGATACTTATGGGGTACAATGATACACCTAACAACTACAAAGTGTACTTTCCTACCAGTCGGAGGACAGTGGTTCGCAGACATATCAAGTTTGATGAGCAGATGGTCATGCGAGTTTCCCTTAAGAGGGAGGTCTAACTACAGGCTGTGGAGGAAATATTGGTTCCTAAGGAGGAGGAGCCTTAGACTGATGTGGAGTAGCTGCATGCAAAGGTTCTAGGAGTGGAGACATCCATTCAAGAAAAGTCTTCCAAAAGTGGATGGAAGCGCACAAGAGAAGATGATAGATTATTGGAGGATGCAAGAGAGAATGTGGGAGGACCATCTTCTCATTGTGGACAGAGGAGGTCACTTGAGAGTTACACTGGATACATGGCCCTTGCTAGGGAATGTGTTGAGACCGAGCCATCTTCCTTTGAGGAAGCAATGCAACAACCAATTTGGGTTGATGTTATGGTGGAGGAGTATGACTCCATAGTTTATAACAGTGTTTGGGATGTGGTTCCGAGACTGGAGAACAAGTCAGTTGTGGGTTCCCGTTTGCTTTACAAATTAAAGAAAGCTGTTGATGGTAGTGTGGAGAAGCATAAGGAAATATTTGTTTCCCATGGCTTTTTGCAGGTTGAGAGGATCATGTTGCAGAAGTATATTTCGACAGAGGAGCAAGATGTTGACATTTTGACAAAGGCTTTGTCAAAGTGTAAATTCGAGTTCCATAGAGATAGGATCATGGTTGCAGATAATCCCTTTCTTGTTGAGAGGGAGTGTTGAAATATGGCAACAAGAATATTGCAATTTAAGTTGTCCTTCAATGGTATTTCTAATGAAAATCAAAATGGTAACCCAGAGAAAATAGATATACATTTTTTAAATAACCTCTTCATGGTATTCCTCCACCACATTTTAGATATTACATCATAGAACCAATATTTGGTTATGCCCCTATAGAAAAAAATACTATACAAGAGTAACAAAAAAATATTATAACAGAGTAAGAAAATAGCCAAGACAAACGACTGAAAGGTAGAAACATAATACAATCAAACCAAATAATAAAGTTGTTATGATGATGCAGTAATCATAGCTGCAACTACTTATAGGAGAAGGGATTTTAACTTCGATTAAATCAAATTTAAACTAAAAAGACATAAGAAAATGTAGTGACCATTCTCAAAGCTCGCTCCTAGATAAATAACCAGAACAGTAAAAAAATATGCACATCAAAGACATTACCAACTACTTTTCCATCACTTCTATATACTTCAATTCCATGAAGGCCGGTTGCCTTAAGATTTCTAACAACTGAAATAGTGTTTTGATAAAGGGCACAACATATTAATGAAGCTATATCATCACATGGAGCAAGGAAAATCAACGAATCCCTTACATCTAAATATAGACAGAAAAAATTCATGTAACCTGGTAAAGAATTCTTGTTGAGTGCGATATAAGCAGCATCCAAAACGTTCTCTACTCTTGCAGCTGCACCATCAATTCCATTTCCAAGATAATTAATATATACCATGTTGCATTCAACCGGCTAAATCCAGTAGAAATCAATATACAAGTAGGTTGTTTACTCCATCATATGAATAGAGGATCCTTACCAAGGGCCTCAAACAAACTAGAACTAGGTGATTGTCACTACGATCAAACACCAAATTATAACAAAGCGTTGTGCAAAGTCATACATTCAAAATTCATGTTAATTATCAAGTTGTACGACGTGGGTCCATAGCTTTTCAAAGATAAATATTTCTTCATTACATGATCTATTACAAGACTAGAAGTTACGATTATGTGGGTAATATATTATATCATATGTCATATACATGGAGTAGTTAGAAATCAGACTAGTGCCATAGATTGAAATGGAGTACAACCCTATTACAAGGCCTATGGTACCAAGTGAAACATCTAGTTTAATCACAGTAATATTCATTCACTTTTAGCAATCTTCTTCTGGAAAGCAACTAAAAGAGCTTTATTACGATTTGAATTTCAAATGCTTGTTAAAGGATCAAGTGGTAGCTACAATGAATAACTCAAAGTGGGTGATTGCAGAACAAAATAATTTAGTATTTCCAAGACAAAATAAAATTATTGATGTATCTTTGAATTCCATGAAAGCAGAACAATTTGATGTATTGAAATGATGTTAGGATATTAGGAAAGAGGATCAAATTAAGTGATGTTATGGCCATACCATTGTATCCATTGATGCTTCGAATGAAGAGACTCGGCAACACCAAGAACATCAAGTGCCCTCCAAGAATTGGTCATCTGAGACAATGTAGTCCTTGTGGTTTGTAGAGATTACTCTCACTCTAACACCAGGCTCTTCAAACCAACTCTCCAAAAGATCATTAAAAATGTAAAAATTAGCAAGACATAAATTTGGTAGTAAATATGACAAAAATAAGAACTAGTTCAAATAATTTTCACAATCTTGCTTTTGAAACCAACATTCTAATCTACTTAGCATTATGATCAGTTGTCATTGTTTTTCCCAAGTCAGTGAACTCAGCTCTGCCTTGGCATCAAAAGTGTAATTGCATAAAAGGAATGTCGGTCTCATGCCAATAGGTCTCCTATGATGAATGCGCAGGAATCTCATACATGGATCATTTTTCTCTTCGCCTAGCTACCTAGGGCTTATTTCCCTTTTCAAATATCAATAATTATTTTCCAAGAAAATATAAAATAAGAATAATATTTTACTATATTTCATAAGGTGAAGATACTGGAATCATGCCACAAAGTGAAAGGAAATCAAATATCTTTCCTCAAACCACCAAATATATAAAGAAAACAATAAAAATTAAAAAGTAAAACTAAATCTATCGATCTATGCATGAAATGAGTCAAGCGATTAAAAAATTCTAACCAAAACAAACCAAAAATTTCAAACTTGACAAAATCCTCTAAACAAGCAGCAAACAAACCGCTAAAATTTTCTAAGATATCACAGCTAGACATAAACACAATTTCATGTACTTGAATAAGCCCATTGTTGCTTAGCGTTAGACTTCTTAAATTAGTTATTTATCATTTAATACTAGGACATTATCTATGTGAAAAGAAATAGGTCCCAACTTCATCAAATTCGACTTCATTTCTAGTCAAAGATCGAATCCAAAGGACACTAACTCGTTACTCTAGGATGGTGCTAAAGTTAAATACACAAAATAACAAAAAATAAAGATATGATAAAAAATAGACCTACAAGATTGTATTGGTCGAGTGTGACAAGGACACCAATAACTGAGACTAGAGAGACTTATAGAATGTGGCATTTACTAGTGTGTGTCTATTGTGCGATTAGTGGTACGGTGGAGAGACCTACAAAGAAGGGACATTGGTCTCAGGAAAGTATAGTAGGGAGATCCATAGAGAATTTATGTAAAAGGAAGATGAGAAGTGTTGCCTTCAAGTTAGGTTATGTTATGGTAGAATTTTGTTGGTTATAAGTGGTAATAAAACACTTACATCAATAGGTGAAAAGTAAATGCGGGGCTTCAGTTGGACTGACTCATGTTATCTCATCACTTAATGGTCCTAAGGACATGTGGGCACCCAAACAACTTAGTACCTAAAAGACTTGAAAGCATGGCTGACAAATGACTGACAAGGCTATATAAAAGAATGTATTCTCATGTCAATAGGTATCCTATGATGAATGCGTAGAAACCTAGTACATAAACCATTTTTCTCTTTGCTTAGCTACTCATGGCTCATTTCCCTTTCCAAATATCAAGAATTATTTGCCAAGAAAATATAAAATAAGCATAGTAGTCTACAAAGTCATGCCACAAAGTGAAAGGAAATAAAAACAACTTTCTTCAAACCAAAAAGTATATAAAGAAAATAATAATAATTATAAAACTAGATCCATGAATCTAAGCATGAAGTAAGAACTAAAATAATTTAAGGCACTAACATAAATCCTTGACCAAAACAAAACTCAAAACTCAATAAAATGCCCCAAACACAAGCAACATATAAACCATTAAAATTTTCCAAGATATCAGAGTTAGACATCAAGGTAGTTTCATGTACTTGAATTAGCCCATTGATGCTTTGTGTTAGTCTTGTTAAATTAGTTTTTAATCATTTAATAATAGTTAGACACCATCTATGTGAAAATAAATAGGTCCCAACCTCATCAAATCCATCTTTATTTCCCATCACATATAAGAAACAAACAATGTAATGATTAAATATGAAACATCAATCTTAAATTAACATGCATCAAAGAAATGTCGTTGTAATGTTACAATAAAAAATACAAATATAGGACCTATTTTTACCTGAATTTGACATATAGTAATCTTGCATGATCAATGGAACATGTATACCAAAATAAGAGTCTTAGGGTATTTCAATTTCCCAATTCTCATCTTGGTCCTCATTCTGTAAATTTTGAACATGATCTTCTCTAAATGAACTGTCATTATGAGCCTCCAAAACATTATGCTCTATATAAAGTTCATTAGATAAATTTGTTATATTGTTTTCTCCCCTTCTACCACAATCTGTTCACCAAAGAGTTAGCGCTCTTTCATATGGAAAATTGTCAATGTCATACTTTGTTACATATAATCGTAAACATGTATCCACATGTTTATCAAGCTTGTTTCTCAACTCCAACTTCAACAATGATAATGCACTAAAAATTCTCTCATCCTCCACTAATCCCAAAATCATAGTTTGACACAAATCTGCTAATTTGAAATATTATGATATGTTTTCTTGCATGTATTGGCTAGCACTTAAAGTAATCCATAATCTTGTTATAGCACCATTTTCAGTAGGATTCTCCAAAAAAGGATATTTCTTCCACATTATTTCAGCAAAGCGTCCACCTTGTCAATACAATTTTGATGAATCTAAAATACCTTCAATTTGTTCTCCATGTATCAAGACTTTCTTGCAAAAATGGTCTACTAAACATTTTAATAATTTTTTTAAAATCAACTTTTAAATTTCTTGGACATTTACAATTGTTTCAAAATTGAGGGTATACCACATACATGGCCTCCAGCAATTCATCTCGAGGAAATCGTTCTCTTATCTCTAATGATAGTGATATTTCAATTTCTATCAAATGTTGTCTCACTGAAATCACAATATTATCAAATTGGTCCCTTGACATGGGGAAATCTTTGGTAATTCGTCTTGTCTTACTAATATAATGAAAGGGAGCCATATACCCATGCACTACAATACATAGTATCCCTTTTTCATCAAACATCAAAAAATTTCAGTATTTTCTATATTGATGATTTTAGACCAACTTTTGAACTCTGGACCAACAAAAGAGTTTGGCATCATGTACAAATTATCTAATGCAAGGCATGTTGACTTTCTCACATTTGTGTATTCCGCAATATACATTATGCAATTGTGAGACATTTTCACAAGGGAATTCATTTCATGTAGCATAGGAATAATTCCAGCCAATGTCAATAATGTCTCTATATTAGTTAGCCAAGAAAGAAGATCTTGAGCTTTTTTCTACATTGTAGCGATTTTCATACATCAACCCTACCAAAGATTTGAACTCACTAAATAGTATTTGAGCTGGTCCATTTAATAAGATCCATCATGTATCAAAATCTTTCAATATTTTTTTTCCATCTCCATCTGCAAATTGTTGAAACACTAAATATCATTTGGGACTATGAGAAAAATATGCATGAGTCTCGCGTACAATATCTTCAACTTTTGAAATTGATGGAAACTTGCTTGCTGTTTTAAATGAAAGATTCATCCTATGAGCCATATAATGAATACTAAGCATATATGGTGAAGTTGATAGTTGTAGCCTAATACAAAGGCCATTCCTTTATCCTTTCATTCCCGATGTTCCATCTGCTCCAACACATACCAACTTTTTTGCAATCATTAAATGATCCATACCACTTTCCTTCAAACCATTAAGAACGAGTTCATAAATATTTTCAGTTGTAGAAGTCTCTCTCATATTTTTAATCCCAAGTAGATAGGAATGCCTAATATGGTCATTAACCATATAAATTATCATGTAAATCCACGAAGTATTATCTATAGTTGTAACATCATCCAAAGACAATGCCAAAAACCTAGCATTTTCAATCTTCTCTTCCAAATCATCCTTTTCTACTTTAGCTAGATATCTTTCCCATTTGCAACCACTGGTTATAGACCAATGAGAAGATGGAAAGTTTGATACTTGAAGAAAAGATAGAAATTTCATGTGATCTGGATAATCTGTGATAGGATGACCCTTAGATGATGTGAAATACAGTGCTCAATTGTATCGTCTTGAATAACAAACTTCTTTCCATCATCTTTTCAAATAGATATATGATGGTTCCTCCACTTGCCTCAAGTTTTCTCTTATTAAATATTTTTTATATTCTTCTAAATATTCGACATTCCTCAGAAGATTTCCATCTAACATTAGATTTCTCTTTACCGTTTACAATTTTATTTTTGTACACCTTTCCTGCATGCTTTTGTATTGTATTTAGCTTCATCTAAAATTTTAATACCTTTCGAGTTTTCCAACTACACTCATTACATCTAACTTATTGGAAAACCTCATTCTCATTTGTAGGAAGTATTTCTTCAATAAATGGAAAACTTGAGACCCAATTTTCTTGGAATCATCTCCCTATGGTCCGTTGGCCTTTTTTCCTTTTCCGTGAATGGATTGTGTCACCTTCTAAGGAAAAATCTTTAACATTTTCATCACCAATTTTTGTTGAAACTACATTTATGTCACCCTGATCACTTGAGGAACCTATTATTTCATCCATCATATGGATATCAAATGCATTTCCACAAGAGTTAACCTCTCTCTTAGTAACAGATTGTTCAAAGGAGCTTGATCATGAAGAGAATGTGTATTTTTGGATGGAGCCTTTTGAAAGTATGATAATACATCCATTTTCCTTGATGGTTTCTTCCCACGATTATCTTTTGACATCTCATTGAATATTCCTCAAGTAAAATTTCAAATCGATCTACAAACCTACATCAAAAGTTTCCAAGAGTTGAGATATGCTTCATATAAATTCACTTGTTCATAGAAAATAGAATTGTACTTTGCAAAATAATTGTTGAGTCAACATTGAAAGAACATATATCAGAAATTTAATTTTAAGAAAAATGGAATTTCACAAAAATTATTTAACAATGATAATGGGAAACTATTAACTTTTTTAAGACAAAATATAATAATTCATTTGTATAACATTGAAACAACATCATCCTTGCAGGTCTATCTTAGTCTTTTTGGTTTACTAGTTTGTCTTGGGTCGATATCCATGCCAGATATCTATGGATGGGATTTGAATAATTCCCATTCCATACAATTAGTTTTTTGCACAAATTCTATTAGAAAAATTAGTGACTCTTTGAATTATGTGCAGAAAATAGAATATTAATCCTCTTGGATTTGAATGTATGCATGATATAGCATGAAATCCATTGTTAAATGAGTAAATTTCATATGGATTTGTTGTAGAATTACCTTGTTGTTTTACATTTGTGTAGCCATCTATCATGCTAAGAAGTGGGTGGATCAATGAAAATTGCATGTGTTAAATGGGAATTATATGTAAGCATTTTGTAATTCCATCTGTAGTTTGCTTTAGAATTTTAATGAATGTTGTTAAACAACCACAAATTTGTTCACAACTGGGAACAATGACTAGGTTTGGATCTTGAGGAAATTCTTGAGATAAGGTGAAGTGGATATCTAGTTACCACTGTGGAAGCAAGGTTGGTTGTACCATTTTGGAGTACAAAGTTGAAAATTTCATCTCCCAAGAGTACAAAAGAAAATCTAGATTCTAGACATATAATAGCCATAAGAAAAACCTTACTTATTGTAGTTGTTAATTTCAGATCAATGCAACATCAAACATATCAATCACCGATTCACCAATTTGAAGTTGGTGTAAATCAATATGCATGAAAAAGTTACCATATTGCTTGCACATTCCATATTAAGGTTAGGGTAATTGATTTTACATCCTTTCAAAGAAGTAGGTGGAATGATATGATGATCTAGGTGGATATTGGTGAACACCCACCTATTCCACTTGGACCCCCACAATTGTTTCTTTCATTTTTTCACTTTCTTTATTTGTAGCACAATTTACTATTTTTGGCAGTTTTTTGGGTCCTAAACTTCCGGTGTCGTTTTAAGGCCCTAAAAGTCATTTTTTGGGAAAATTGGGACCAAAATAGCTCAAGGACCGATGTTGGTCATTTAAAATTTTTAGTCTTCATATAGATATTTTTAACGAGGTATTATGCATGTCAAATGGAGATCGTATGCCAAAGTTATGACCCCGAGAAGTTGATGTACCAATTTACCCAAACAGGGCCCATAGTTTGGCGCTTCATCTCCTAGGGATAGGTTTTTGGATGTTTAGGGTTTTCCATTGTTTCTCAATATTCAATAGGTCTTTGAACCTCATTGTAACATAGTTTAGGGGCCTGTAGCTACCACATCTCTTCTCAGAGATAAGCTACCATCGCTCGAGCTAGCCTTATTTCCTTTCTGTTTGTAAGCATATTTCAGTATTTGATATTAATGAAATGAAGTGTTATTTGTACTACATCTTTGCATTTATGGTTATATATGTAATTTTTTGTGTTCCTATTTAAATCTGGATCAGTGGTGTCAGAGGGTCTACTCTTTCTCTTTTTTTATTTGCATGTCCCCAATGAGGTCAGGATATAAGGAGTTAGGGTTCGATCTAGTTGAACCTTTGCAAGATCAGCCTCACGAACCCCAATGACCGCCCATGGGGGAAGAAAAGAAAGATGAGGGGGTAGGAGGTCTTATCAAAATATTGCTCGAGGAGGCCCTCAATAAACAAAGGAATGTGATGATGGATAACTTTACCTAGATCCTTCAACGGTTGCCCATCGTCGGTGCATCTACATCCAGTAGCCACTCTGGAGGCTCCACTCCTTTTAAGGTACAAGTAAACTTTAAAATACCCATATTTGAGGGCCAAATAGGTGCAGATGTCATAGATAAATCATTAAATATGCTAGAAGGATATTTTTGTGTTCATGATTTTTCCATCTGAGAAAATATTACATTTTCTCTTCTCAAAGTTGCCCCCCATGTCAAGGACTAGTGGGAAATCTACTATGAGAAGAAGGATGAAAGTACAATCTCACCGTTTTCAGCCACACCCACTTAGAACTCATTCTAGGATGCCATCAAGGAGTAGTACTATGTTGTTGGGAGCCATGAGGATAAGTACATAAAGTGGACAATGTTGCGGCAAGGAAGGGACCAAGATGTGTCAGAGTTTATAAATGTTTTTCATACCCTTTGCATGAAGTTGGGTATCAAGGATTTTGAGAAACATTTGGTACTTAAGTATCACGCCTACCTACAGAGGTACATCTAGGATGAGATGGAGTTCCTAGACATCTCCTCACTCGGCACAACATACCGATATGCTGTCAAGATTTCTCAGAAATTTAAACAGAAGAAGCGAGACTTTGGATCTACGAATCTAAAGCAAGGGAAAGGTGCCCCCAAAACATAGAACAAGTGACAAAGCCAAGGTTGGGAGGCCCAGGACAACCCCCAAAGATGAAAGCAAAGAACAACACCGTGAAGCCAAAGAAGGACACGTGAAAGTCGCGTGAGTTCCATAAGAGCTCCAATCACAACAAAAGTGAGTTTTGGGCCAAGTAGTCACTGGTGGCCGAGCTGAAGGCTTTGGAATTAGATGCATGTTCTGACTCTGAGTCATAACCAACAAGGGGAATGAAAAAGGGAAGTAGATTATCGATGCGGAGCCCAATGCCACCGTTGCCACCATGAAGATCTAGAAGGAGGAACCCGAGGATCCAGAGGAGGAGGAGCACCTATTCCACTCCCTGACGTGGGTAAAGGGTTCCCCGCTATAGTTCATTGTCAATAGTGGGAGCCAAAAGAACCTCATTTCAGCAGAGGTCATGAATTGGATGGGCTTATCGACCACAACACACCCACAACGGTACACCATCGTGTGGTTTCACCTAGGACAGGAACTTCACGTGAGCCAGCAATATCACCTTCCATATAGCATAAAGCCCTTCACGGATGAGGTATTGAGTGATGTTTCTCCCCTTGATGAGGTATGAGTCAAGGCTGCGTGCTATTATTGGTACTTTGGGAAATAATTTTTACAAGATACCGGAGGTAGCACCACCTACCACCATCTCTTTGGTTACTGCAAAAAAATGCAGTAAGCTCATTTCCAAAACTAGGAAATTTGTTTTCCTGATGATACGTCCTCAAGGAAAGAAGAAGACAATGGCCACAACCTCTAGATAGGGCCCTTCAACATGACAACAATAGATGGACAAGTTCATGGTGGAGCACGAGGACATCTTCACCTCCCCCATAAGGGTGCCTCTGCACTATCATGTCAAGCACTCCATCGATATGACCCCAAGTGCGTTATTACACAATGGACCAATATATCATCAATCCATTCTAGAGAACGACAAAATCAAGAGGTAGATTAAGGAGCTGATGTAGAAAGGTCACATTCGACCGAGTTCATCGCCCTGTGGGAGCCCAATCGTGTTGGTACAGAAGAAGGATGGGACTTGGAGACTATGTATTGACTATCAGGCACTGAACAAGATCATTATCCAAAATAGGTACCCAATCCCATGGATTAATGACCTTTTGGACCAACTCAAGGGGGGGGGGAATATTTTAGCAAGATCAACTTGAAGTTCAGATATCACCAGGTACCAATTGAACCCTACGATGTGTGGAAGAATTGCTTTAAAGCCAAGGAGGGCTTTTTCAAATGTTTGGTTATGCCTTTCAGGTTGATGAATTCTCCTGCAACCTTCATGATGTTGATGGATGACATGTTGCGGCGATTCACCAACTCATTTGTAGTGGTATACTTGTATGACATCCTGATCTTCAGCGAAAGTTGGGAAGAGCACCTCCAACACATCTGATAGGTTCTCCAAACACAGCGGCAACACAAGTTGTGTGCCAATTTAGAGAAATGCACTTTTGGCATGACCTAGGTTCAATATCTGGGATACATTATTGATGAATGGGGGGTACATGTGGATCCAGCCAAGATCCAAGTCATTTGAGATTGGCCAACCACAACCACTCTAATAGAGCTCCACATCTTTCTGGGTCTTGCCAATTTCTACCGCAAGTTCGTGTTGGGATTTTCTCATATCACTTGGCCCTTGAGTCAAGTCACCAAGGGAGGAGCAAAAGAAAAATTCTTTTGGTTTGAATCTCAACAGAAGGCATTCGCAGAGTTGAAACATCGCCTCTACTCTACACTAGTGCTCACATTACCATACTTGCAAAATCCATTTGAGATTGAGACAGATGCCTCTGACTATGTTATTGGTGCAGTCCTTACTCAACAAGGGCATCCAGTAGCATATCATAGTGAGACACTTTGAGAAATAGTCCAAAGGTATCCCACTTATGACAAAAAGATGTATTTTATTATGCAGACCTGCCGACAATGGAAGCATTACAATTTGGGGAAGGAAATGGTCATCCACACATACCACCGATCCTTACAATTCATATATATGCAAGGGAAGTTGCAGAATGATCACCATCAGAAGTGGTCCACATACTTGCAATAATTCCATTTGAATATCAAGTATGAGAAGGGTGGCACCAATAATGTTGTAGACTGCCTCAACCGAGCACTGATCATGGTGTTAACCACTCTGCTCAACTCTTATGGGCAAGAGACTTCTAATTGGCCAATTGTCTACAAAAGTGACCCAGAATTTGGCCACACATACCAAATGCTCTTGGAGGGTCAGCAAGTTCCAAATTTTCACCTCCAGGATGCCCTTTTATGCCAACTAGGACACCTTTGTTTTCCTTCAAGCAAGCATGATAAACTTATTTGGGAAGCACACTATAGTCGGGCTGTTGGGCATTTTAGGGTTGCGAAAATGGTGGAAGTACTGCAAAGGTATTTCTATTGGCTGAATCTTCGACATGATGTTAGGAAATACATTGGATCCTACACTACTTGCACCATTGCCAAACCAACCATCATGAAGCAAGGCCTCTATACTCCACTGCCTACCCCTAGTCAACCTTGGAAATCCATCTCCATGGATTACATGTCAGGCCTTCCTTCTACTAAGCATGGCAATGACTATGTTTCTTTGGTCATCGACAAATTCTCAAAGATGGCCATTATGGTGGCCTGCAAGAAGAATATCATAGCAAAAGCCACTGCTAAACTCTTATTTGAACAAGTGTGGGTACAATTTGGGATCCCACAGTCTATCATCTCAGGATAGGATAGTAGGTTCATCAGTACATTTTGGTCCAATCTCTAGTTGATGTTGGACACCATGTTCACTAAGTCCACAACTTTCCATCCCCAAATGGATGGCCAGACAGAGGTCATCAACAAGATGATCATACACATTTTGCGCATGTACAACTCAAAGCATCCATGCACATAGGATGAGAGCTTCCCCTATGTCCAACATAGCTATAACCGGGCTCTCCACAGCTCGACTGGCCACAACCCTTTTCAGGTGGGCTTAGGATTCTAGCCACTATGTCCCATTATGTGGCCATACCATTTGCATCTACTCAGGCCAATTCGGATCATGTCCAGTCCGAAGTTGATATGAAAATAGCTTCATTGAGAAAATCCAACATATCTGCCAAGAGGTCCATGCCATTCTATAGAAATCAAATTCCAATTACAAGCAGCGACATGATCAACATCGAGTGCCACACAAGTCTTAGGTGGGTAACAAAGTATGGTTGCATTTGTAGAAGGAAAGCCTTACCGGAGCCTATCGGAAAATAAGACCACTCCAATATGGTCCTTACACCATTACCAAGACTATGGGAGACAATGCATTTGAGCTCAGCATTCCCCCATTCCTTGTCCTACACCCAATGTTCAATGTGGACTGCCTTTGACCATACTTGCCATCATTGCTAGACACATTAGACATTGCAGAAATGCTCACACCTACAGAGTTAAATCTAGATTGCATGGAACAAGACACAAATGATCGGATCATGTACACGTAGATCTAGAACACCTAACAACAAAGGATCTAACTATATCGAGTTCTCAAAGCAGGCCAACTCCTTCAACAGGGCAAGTGGCTCACCAGGGACTAAGTTCAGGAGAAGTTTCATTATCTTATGGAGAAACTCAATGCAATGGGAACCATTTCTTCCTAAGGGGAAGGAATGATCCAAGTGGATATTGGTGGCCACCCACCTATTCCACTTGGACCCTCATCATTTTTTCTTTAATTTTTTTCTGTTTCCTTATTTGTAGCACACTTCACTATTTTTGGCAGTTTTTTGTGTCCTCAACATCCGGAGCTGATTTGAGGCCATAAACGATGTTTTTTGGGAACACTAGGACCAACATGAGTTTTGGACTGATGTTGGTCATTCAAAAGTTGTAGTCCTCAAATAGATATTTCTAACGATGTGTTGTGCGCCTCAAATGGAGATTGCATGCCAAAGTTACAACCCCGGGAAGTTAATGTACTAATTTACCCAAATAGGGCCCGTAGTTTGGTGCTTCATCTCCTAGGGTTAGATTTTGGATGTTTAGGGTTTTCCACTATTTCTCAATAATAAATAGGCCTTTGAGACACATTTTAACACAGTTTAGGGGCTTGTATCTGCCACATCTCTTCTCAGAGATAAGATACCATCGCCTGTGCTAGTCTTATTTCCATTCTATCTGTAAGCATATTTCAGTATTTGATATTAATGAAATGAAGCATTATTTGTACTGCATCTTTGTATTTATGGTTATATCTGTGATTTTTTGTGTTCCTGTTTAAATTTGAATCAATGGTATGAGAGGGTCTGCTCTTTCTCTGTTTTTCTTTGCATGTCCCCAACGAGGTTGGGATATAAGGACTTAGGGCTCAATATGGTTGAACCTTAGCAATATCAGCCTCACAGACCTTGATGGCGGCCCATGGAGGAAGAAAAGAAAGACGAGGGGGCAGGAGATCCTATCAAAATATTGCTCGAGGAGGCCCTCAAGAAACAAAAGAATGTGATGATAGATAAGTTTGCCCAAATCCTTCAATGGTTTCCCATCTGCAGTGCATACACATCCAATAGCCACTCTGGAGGCTCCACTCCTTTTAAGGTACAAGTAAACTTTGACATTCCCATATTTGAGTGCCAAATAGATACAGATGCTGTAGATAAATGGTTAAATCTAATAGAAGGATATTTTTTGTTCATGATTTTTCAAGCCGAGAAAAGATTACATTTTCTCTTCTCAAATCCACCCCCCATGTTAAGGACTGGTGGGAAACCTACTCTGAGCAGAAGGATGAAAGTACGACCTCACCATTTTCAGTCACACCCACTTGGAAATCATTCTGGGATGCCATCAAGGATCAGTACTACCCTGTCAGGAGCTATGAGGATAAATACATAAAGTGGACAATGTTGTGGCACGGAAGGGACCAAGATATGCCGAATTTTACCAATGTTTTTCATACCCTTTGCACAAAGTTGGGTATCAAGGATTCTGAGAAACATTTGGTCCTCAAGTATCTTGTCTTTCTACACGGGTACATCCAAGACCCAATAATGCAATATATATCAAAGCAGAATACTATAACCTACTTGTACTATCAATTTGTGGAAGCTTAAAGATCGAGCTGAACAATATAACCAGAAGAAGAAGAATCAATCAGACAATACACATGAAAATACTTTTGGGAAAAGCCTCAGCTAAAAACCCCACTATCTGTATTATCATACAAGGTGGAAATACATAGGAATTATACAAAGCCTTAGCTCTCGCAGCTAGCTAGCTCTCAATACAATCCTCATAGGTGCTCAAAAGAAGTCTTGGCTTCTCTTCAGCCTTCCTCTATGCCCTCCAAGCTCCTATTTCCTTGCATTTTTTCTCTGGGATGATTCTCCTGTTACCAAGAGGATGATCTCCTTCAACCAAGTGGAACACTTCCTCCAAAGCTACGCAATCCTCAAGGATAAAATCCTTGAATACATGCATGAGTTTTCTCTTTGAGAAAACAAATACAACTAATAGTACATTGTCCTTGACTTTAATCTCAACTAGGTCTTTCTCAGAATAGACATGTATGAGTTTCTGATGAGGGAATCTTCAGTTAACTGGAGTAGCACTAGTTGATTGCATGCATGCATCAACTTACTATTAACTCTCTATTAGTTCCTCAAACAGTTTGGAACTAATTTAACTGGACTTAACTCAGTAAACTGAGTTAACTAATTACAACTCAAATATAGCTCAATCTTATCTCCTTAATTTAAGGTATAACTCTTGCATGACTTCAGAAAGACTTCTAACTTGAATTTCTCCAACTAATTAATTTAAAATAAATAAATTAATTATTTCCAAGTAGCTGTTAAGACTAAATTCGATTTTTATTCACAACTTAATACTAGTGTAAAAAATAGGATTGGTTCCTTTCTTAATCATATATTCCAAGGATTATATCTTATTTCTTTGGGTTTCCATTTTGATTTTCATTAGCAGTATCAACCATTGCATACTAGTGTAAAAATATACTTCGGATCCCTTCTTAATCCATATCAAATTATTATATCTAGTTACTTTGGGTCGCGATTTTGATTTTCATTAGCAACATCTTCCATTAAATACTAGTGTTAAAAATAGTTGGTTTTTTGATTGGTGTACTTCTGTCTAAATCTATTGGCGTCTACTTGGTCTCAAATCCCATATGTATGAGTTGCTATAAAAATTTCTGAGACAAGATTTCAAAGTGGCTGGCGAATTGGACGTTTTTTGTTGTTGAATATTTCAAGAAGGGCCACTCTATTGAAGGTTGTTATTCAAGCCATTGGGGCGTTCCAATTATCAATCCTTCTATCCTCAAAAGGAATTTACAAAGACATTATTACTATATTAAGAAAATTCCTATGGCAGGGAGCTCAAAGTATTAGAAAATGGACACTTCTTCATGAGAGAATCTTTGTCTTTCAAAATAGGGAGAGAGTCTAGGAATTCAAGACCATGAGGCAGTTAATAGGGTGATGGGGGGAAACTATGGTGGAAATATGTACTTATCTGCATTGGTAAGTTGCAATCTTTATTGTTATTGGAAATAAGTGATTCACCCTTTCGTCCTTGGAGGAAAAATTCATCCTTCACTCAATCTTGTCTATATGTTTTAAGGGGTCTTTCTCTTCACAATTTTATATTATTGGGGTTATGCTATGTACTTCTACTCAAAATAGGTTTTTGACATACCTCAGGTAGATTTTATTTTTTCTATGCACTCATCCTTGTAAGGTTATGTAAGGATATTACCTTGATGGAATTTCCATGTGAAAAATTCCTTAGCGTAGGTTTTAACCCCATACAGAAATTACCTGCATACGAATTCTAAAACACAGAAAATAAACAATGCGAGAGCATAACACATAAAACACATATACATAGAGATTTTCGCCTGGATCCTGAAACCAAGACTACCAGCTTGATTTTTTGTTATGTTCTTTTCAATGCTATAATACATATTTATACATGCCAAAGCATCCAATACCATGGACCGAAAACCATCGCATCCAATACCATGGACTGAAAACCATCGCATCCAAAAACATGTGCGAAAATCATGCACAAAACCATAGGTGGGTCCGCCCAACCTAACATAGGGTCCAAAACCAAAATTTATGCCTCGAACCCCTTGTGACCCCCCCTCCCCCCCCACTACACAATCGGTGCAACAAAGGGGGGCTCCGCTGCCCCTCTAACCCCCCACCTAACTACTTGGGTTAGTCGTGGAAAGAATATAACACAACCCAACATTCTCCCACTTGTTGTTTTCTTTCCACAAGGGGGCAATAAGAGAGCTCAGTCATTTTTCTAGCCCTAAAATGCCCATTGTCTCTCTACAACAAGAGAACTTCTCAAAGCTCACAGATTTTGTCAATGAATCTACAGTATTCTTCAAAGTGTCCACCTATACTAACAACACCTTTTTGTCTTCTATCATATCCCTCACAAAATGATACTAAACATCAATGTGCTTTGTCTTTGAATGATATGCGGGGTTCTGTGCCAAGAAAATTTCACTTTGGCTGTCATAGTCTATCCTTATAGCTCCTTGTACTAACCCCATACTTGAACACAATCTCTGCAACCCAACTGCCTCCTTGCTTACATAAGTGGCTGCCATGTATTCTGCCTTTGTAGTTGATAGTGCCGCTAGAGATTGTTTCTTACTCATCCAACTGACTGCAACTCCAAATAGGTTAAACACATACCCACTTGTAGATCTTCTCTAGTCCAGATCTCCAGCCCAGTCTGCATAAAAAAAGCCACGAATATCCAACATTTTGTCAAGTCCTGATCTTCCTTGGTAGCACAAACCATAATCACTAGTGCCACGCAAATACCTGCAAACCAACCTCATTGCCATCCAGTGCTCCTTCCCTGCTTTTGACATAAACCTACTCAATACTCCCACTGGATGTGCAATGTATGGTATAGTACAAACCATTGCATACATCAAGCTACCGATTGCACTTGCATATGGAACACAGGACATGTCCGCTTCCTCTTCTTGTGTCCTCGGACATTGTTCAACAGATAACCTCACAACTACAGGAACAGGAACCTTCACCTATTTACAATCCTGCATATTAAACCTTTGTAGTATTGTCTCGACATACTTCCTTTGGTTTAACCAGTGCTTCCTCTATGCCCGATCTCTTTTAATTTCCATGCCCAAAATATATTTTGCAGCACCAAGATCTTTCAGGTCGAATTTGGAGGACAATTGGGTCTTCAAATCCTGGATAATTTCTCTGTCATTTCTAGCCAACAACATATCATCCACATACAAGACCAGATAAATAACATGGTCACCAATTAATTTAAAATACACATAGTGATCTGCTTTGCTTTTGGTGAAGCCAAGTCCCCATATAAATGTATCAAATTTTGGATACCACATCCTTGGTGACTATTTTAACCCATGCAGAGACTTCTTTAACTTGCATACCAGTTCTTTCTTACCCTTCACCGCAAGGCCTTCAGGTTGCTTCATGTATATTTCCTCTTCTAGATCCTCGTGAAGAAATGCTGTCTTCACATCCATCTATTCTACCTCAAAATCAAATGTAGTAGAAACAAAAATAAAAGTAATTTAATAGAAGTTACCTTGGCAATAAGAGAAAAAATATCACCAAAATCAATTCCCAACACTTGGGAATAACCTTTTGCTACCAACCAAGCTTTGTATTTCTCCACCTTTCCTTCTGCATTTGTCTTCTTCTTGAACACCCATTTGCTGCCAATGGTTTCCTTCCAGCCGACAACTCCACCAGATCCCAAGCCTCATTTTTGTGCAAAGATGCCATTTCATCAACCATGGCCTCTTTCCAAAGTTTGCCATCCTCTGAATCCACTGCTTCCTTCACAGTTGTAGGATCATTGTCAGTAATAGATAAAGAAAAATTTGAACTTAAAGTAGATGGACTATACCTTTCTGGATGCCTTCTTTCTCGAACTGATCTTCTCACACTTAGAGTTTGTGGCTCTTCATCCTCTGATTCCTCCTCTGTTGTAGAGTCTGATTCTTGCTCCTTAAGCTCAAACTCTATCTTCTCAGGTTCCTTTGGTTAGACTTCATGTTTAATAACATCTTTTACCTCTTTGAACACCACATCTCGATTATACACAACCTTCCGTGTGACTGGGTTCCAAAGCTTATAACCCTTTAAACCATCCTTATACCCAATAAAGATGCATTTTCAGATTTACCATCCAACTTGGTTCATTTCTCCTCTGGAACATGTACATATGCATCACATCCAAATACCCTCAGATGTGAAAGAGAGGGTTTCTTACCAGTCCATACCTCTTGTGGAGTCTTATCCTCCAACGCTGATGAAGGTGACCTATTGACCAGTAACATGCAGTATCCACCACCTCTACACAGAATTCCTGTCCTAACCCGGCACCACTGAGCATGCTTCTTGCCCTTTCCATGAACGTCTTGTTCATTCTTTCCGTGACTCCATTTTGCTGAGGTGTATATGGAGTAGTCTTCTGCCGTGCTATACCACACTTCTTACAGAATTCTTCAAAT